>JANITW010000234.1:29914178-29925976 GCA_027564335.1 Erythroxylum williamsii | reverse complement strand
TTGCTACCCACTATCTACGACGTCTATTACGACGTTTTATTAGACGTCGGAGAAGGTAGTCTGCGACGTGCTACGAGTATCTACGACGTCTAAAAGACGACGCAAAAAGGGTGTTTTTGTTGTAGTGATAGTTTTTTTCTATAGGAATTTGGCGACAATTTTGGTAACAAATATAAATCGATGCTAATGAATTATTAGCGATAATTTTGGGACTTTTAGCATGCCAGTTAATTAAGAAACAACTTGGCTTGAGAGAAGATACGAAGAAGATGATGTGCATAAGTAGATAAAGTGATCACGATATATGTAATTAGCCAATGCCATACAAAGCTAGCATCCGCTTGGGCATGTGTAGGGGTATTTGACTCTGGACTATTAGGCCACTTTGGCCACAGATACATCTTCAACAACAGACACGGACAACCTTAGCCTTGGACACTTCTCAAATTTAAATTAAACGAAACAGAAACAGAAACGCTGACAGGTGAGTTATAAATGATAATTTAGAGAACTACATGTGCGAGTCCTCATTTATCGGCAGTGGTGACAGGTCTTGAAGTTTTGGAAGCTTGCGTTTCAGGGACTGGAGATGGCAGCAACGTGAGAGCCAATATTCCACTTGCAGCAGCTGCAATAGCTCCTACGACGAACGCTGGTAGATTACCACCTCCAAACAGGTCGTCCCACGGTCCGCTTGCCACTGATACCATCATCTATACAAAAATCATCACACCAAATAAGCTCTTTCTAGTAGAAAATCAATTGAATTGATTGTCACCTTTCTTAACACGTCAAAAAGTGCAAATACTGTCATCTTTGGTTTCCATGGTTTGGTAGGTAGGGAATGTTTAAAGTTTAGATGATGGCTTTCGAGATTCGTGAACTCATGATGAAAAGAATAAATTCCAATATGTCTACTTCAAATTAGAATAATAACACACGTCAATTATTGTGTTGGTAGGAAGTGCCAAAGCGAGAAACTGATTCACGACTTTTTTGCAAAAGGGTTGGCAACTTTTCCGAATAAGATCAGTAGGGCAATATTCTGCCATACTTGGCATGCTTAAGCACGATGGTCTACTACTTCTCTGTGAATACTATGAGAAAAGCAAGAAGTTTTACCCCACGCTCTACCGTGGACTCGTGTCAGTTCATAAAATATTCCCGTCAATCTAAAAAGCATAACTGAGTCACCAGAGCATACCCTTTTTTTTTTTCTTATCTTATTTCTGTTTATTCCCTTTAAAAGCAACCGTTTTTATATTGACAAGTAGACGGATGCGTCTTGATAAGAAATTGAAAAGAAGTGCGTTACATGTATGCAGGGTATATATATATGTTTGTATATCAAAGGAATTATTTAAAAACTTGGTATATACTTTTAAGTACTGTTTAATAAGAAGCCGTACCTGAGGGATAACGATTGAGAGATTGAGAACACCCAAAGAAAGCCCTAATAAAATGAAGTTAAAATTTTACAATCATATATAAACGAGGATTATAAAATAAAAAGAAGATGCCAAATTTAATACTACTTAGATTGGCTAATTTATAATTTCTTATGCCATGCCTGATACTATTCAGTAAATCAAAGTAGTAGTGTTGTAGAGTTCCCGTACAATCAGTGTTAGGCAGCAATAAAATAAAGGTCAGTTCCTAAGACTAAGACAACAAGTTAGTTGTCAAACAATGATGTTTTCTTATTTATTGTCAAAAGTAGTTTGACTTTATAAGCAATAACAAAAGTTGCCTGTATGATAAAAGTAGTAATGTCACCTATGTTATTAGATCTCGTCTTTCAAATGAAGTCACTCACCTTTAATTCTTGGATCTTACTTTACACTATACTAATCAAATTTTAAGGATGTGATTACATAATTTTTATTACCGAGGATTATCATTATATTTTATTACACTATGTACACTTTTAGATCAAAATTAAGTTTGGGCATATGGTGAAACAAAAGACAGAGTAGAACTCTTACGTACCTTGACCGGCACCAGAAGTGTTGGAGAATATTGAAGCCAATGCAAAAGGAACGCTGTAAGTAATCTGTACAAGGAAGCAAGATTAAACTTCAGCATCTAGCTAGTTTGCAATAGTTATATACTCTTTTATTACGGTAAGTGTAAATAACGTATGCCATTAAATTAGAGTAACCACCATAATGTTTTTAATAATTTACAGTTGCTACGGGACAACACCCATTGACTGCCCTTATCTGACTTATAATTAATGACTACTCGTTTTTCCATCCTCATCCTTTTATCTTCACTACCTTCGATACACTTCTGGTGTACACTGTCACTGTAGGATTTATATAATAGTTATCCAAATACAAAGCCATGCAAACACATAGTCTGGTTAGGCTCGGTTTCTGACCAACTATGCTCGTGTTCTAAACGCGCCGCCTTGTGCATCCATGCAAGTGACTACAGGCTATTATTTGGGTTACGTTCATGTTGGCGTCAAAGTTGTCGGTTACAGGACGAGAACTGATCTTATCTTTATTCCAGAATGGAAAAAAAAAACACACACACACACGCACAAGATGATCATAAAGACGTATGTCTTATAATGACTATCATGCAAAACCAAACTAGGATCGAACGAAATTAATGTACGATAACAAACGGTACTTAATTAGAACCCAACAAGAACTCACCGCCATAGGTATTCCCATCACCGAGAAGAGAGTCAACGCTCCAGCCATGACACCCGCCGGTGGCAGTGGCAAGGTCCCTTTTCTACTGGTGATCGTTGAACGCCTCCATGATTCAGCCAACTTGGTGATCAAGACGGTCAAAGACAGACAAATTGCTAAGATCATATTTACAATACCCCAGAGCCTCTTGGCACCACCCAGCCGGCGACTCAAAAATTCGACTCCAAGTGACATGAAACCCAAAACCACTGAGTTCAACATCAAACCAAGTGAACCAGCTCTCACACCACGATCATACAGCTTGACTTGATCATCATCTCCACTTGAATCACCTCCGTACACCTCTCTTCCCATCCAGTCTGTGTCGAACAGCAAGAAAGGAAACCATGCAATCCAGTTGAGACACGTCACCAAGAGAAGTATCCACATAGGTTTTTTCAAATTCTTAAGGGCCGCGAATATCTGCCCAAGAAATGGTTCAGAGCCGCCTGACTCACCCATCTCCTCCTCCCCATCACCATTTCTGCTCGTAGGCTTCTCCAGTGACCATTGTTTTTCGGTGACGTAAGTGAGAGCTAAGACAATTAAGGTCAATAGCAGCACAATGGAGATAAGGAAACAGGACTTGAGATTTGCACAATAGATATCACAAGCTTTGGTTTTTGTGAAGGGAAAGAACTTGTATAAGTGAGTGTAGGAACCTGCGGCATAGCCAAGAACATTGCCAACCGCCATGAAAAATGAGAAAAATGCATTGGCGGTACGTGTTTTCTTTTGGTTACCGGCGGAGAGATCAGCGAGAAAGGCACGGCAAGGACCTTGAAGCATGTTGTTGGCAACATCAAGAATCCAAAATCCAACAACAAACACCGCGATGGCGCGGTGTTTTACGGTCTTCCCTAGAGGGTCGCCAGAGAGGTGGCCGAGGTCCGCTGCAAATCCGATGAGAAAGACCGCTATAGCGACGAAGACAGCACCGACAGCTATGAAAGGACGACGGCGGCCGAAGCGGGAGGTACAGCGGTCACTGTGGTAGCCAACGGTGGGTTGGACGAGCATACCGGATATGGGACCACAGAGCCAAATGAAGGCAGCCCATGTGTGAGGAATGCCTAGGAGCTGGACATAGGGTGTTAACAGAGAGAGCTGCAGGGCCCAACCGAATTGAATTCCGGCGGCTATTGAGGAGACCATTATGATCTTTCTCAACGGGCTTGGAGATGGTGGTGGCTGTTCCTGCTCAGACTGGGATGAGAGGTGATGCTTATTGCTTAGTTTTAAAGCTTCGCTCTCCATGGACTCTCGTATACACAAGTGAACAGTGTGTAATATAATGTTTGGTGATAAGTTGAAGTATGAGAGGTGTGTATATCTATATATACTGGTATTTGTGATCGGTGGTTGAATCGTGTAAGTGCTCGCGCATGTAAAAAAAGATGGGCCGACCTTATCCACTCCTCACCACGTCTCTGTCAGTAGCAGTACGTTTTAGATTCATACGAGTCTACATTGCAAGGGCGGTACTCATTGATCTACGACAAATCCTGCTTATGAAGTAAGGACTGGAAAGATAGGACTTAAAGAGCCAGTGATAAATGCTTTATTCATTATAATTATATACCTATATTTAATATGATTTGTTTGTTATTTAATAATTTTATAATATTTTTAGTACTTAATTTACTTCAAGCATATTTATAGGTAATAATTATCTTTTCATATCAAAGGAAGAAAAATTCAATGAAATTGTCGCATGGAATTAAAATTTGAAGCAACTTGACCTACACAATTATATATAGTGTCCGTGTAAGTTACTCTAAACATATAAAATTTTGAAGATTTTTTGTTCTAATCGTGTGGATTTACACAGCCATTTATATTGATATATACTACCATATATATTGTTCGTATAAGTTTTTGTGCTCATGTAAAATCGTGAATTCAAGTATTTTTAAAGATACATGATCACCTATACGCCTAAGTAAGTTGACTGTGTATAACCAAGAAATCCTAATTTTTACTATAAGTGGACATGAATGAAAGCAAAATAGAGAGAGCCAAGTTTTAAGGAGATTTTGAGTTGTGAAACACACAGAGAGGCAACGGTTCGATTAAAGGACGAGAAAAATACTAAGAATACGTCAAAAGATTTGGTAGATAACACTAAGATTTTGTTCTTCTAATCATACCTTATTAAAACCTTATATTAATACCTTTTGATTTTTGTTTCTAGTTTAATTATAAGTGTGTGGTGATATGATAATATTGCAAGCTTATGGTTAAGAGTTCTGCTATACATTGATTTGAGAGTTTTTATACTTTGTACCCTAAATACTTAAGTACATTGAGTGAAATCTTAGTGAGGGTGTAAAGAATTATGAATTTGATTTCAAAAGATTATCGATGTGATTATTATTGATATTGACTTATAAAGGTTAGTCTTAGGATAACTTGACTCTAATTATGTATTAATTTAATTAACTTGATATGTTGATGTAACAAGCACATACC
This sequence comes from Erythroxylum williamsii, assembly GCA_027564335.1. Taxonomy (NCBI): domain Eukaryota; kingdom Viridiplantae; phylum Streptophyta; class Magnoliopsida; order Malpighiales; family Erythroxylaceae; genus Erythroxylum; species Erythroxylum williamsii. The sequence goes on along the minus strand of JANITW010000234.1, from coordinate 29,920,799 downwards.
CCTTGGGAAGATATGCAAGTGTCACACAAAACATAACTGAAACCATCCATGCCCAAAATTAAATCAAATTCATAAAAAGGCAATCTAATCAGATCTGCAATATACTCATTTATTTGGATCATAATAGGACAGTTCTTATAAACCTGATTAACCATCACATTACTACCCAGAGTACTAGTTACATGAATGTCATAGTCTAACTGATCTATAGGTATCTCATTATCAAATATTTCTCTAACACAGATATAAGAATGAATGGATCTAGGATCAATCAAAACATGCATTTCAGAATGAAATAGAGAAATAGTACCCAAAATAACCTCACACGAGCTTTTAAAGTATAAGCTCGAGCTAGAACAGAAGGTATAGAAGGTCGATCAACAGTTTCTAAATGAGTACTCAAATTAGGCTTGATATGACTAGATTGCCTTTTCATTAATTTGATTTGATTTTGGGTATGGATTGTTTCAATTCTTTTTTGTGTGACACATGCATATCCTCCTAGGGGTATGTGGGTGTTACATCGTTTGGTATTAGAGCTTATCTTGTATCATATCAGAACTTATTTATTTCAAAATTGAACATGTATTAGAGTACAAAACATGTTAGCCTGCTAATCTTTTTTACAGAATCCTTTTTACAGAAGTAGGTAATAGGACCATAATAGAAGATACCATGATTGGTATCTGTAACATAGGAGAGTTAAGTCTCTGAAACAAAAGACATATAAGTGTCATCAGATGACACCGAAGTGTCTAACATAGACGACACCTTAGTGTCTGGTTATAGAAGACACCTTAGTTTCTGGTTATAGGAGGAGCTGTAGTCCCTTCTAGGCGTGCCTATTTACCCACGACTATGATTTAACAGTTTTAAAACAAACCATTTCAAATTTCATAATTTCATGTAAATGATGTAGTGCATAATATATGACCTTATTCATTTGATCAAACTTAACATGCCTTATAACTACAAACATATGCATTAAAGATCAATAAATGTATTGAGACATCACACATTATGTATATTCACATAATTAGAAAGCACTTCTAATACAATCCCAATTATCAAACTCCTTGGACAATTGATGGTCTGGAATTATCACAATGTCATAATCACATAACAATGAAATAATGTATAAGTATGAATTCATTTTCTTATGCTCAAATTGAACCCATTCATTCTCACTTGAACAAACTTATCATGCCTTATAAGCATAAGCATAAATGCACCAATGAATACATTAAGTAATTACACTTTACATGTACTCATCTAAGTTTCCAATTCTCAAAGATTCATAACTAACACTTCACTTTTATCATTTAAGTCACATTTATGTTTGTATGTATACTTCATTCCTTTAAAAACTTATAAGTTCCAAAATTAGGCACTTTGTTATCTATTAACACCTTCTTTAGGTTATTACTTCAATTAAAAATCCAAATCTTATTTAACCTTTAATGAACTTATTTCATATCAAACTAGGTTCATTTTACACCTTAAGTAAATCCAATTAAACCATTATAAAGTATCTTAACCTTATATGATCCAACAATGGCCCAAAACCAATCTTTTCACCTTCCTAAGTACTTCCCACGAATGTATGAATAAGCCTTACAAATCCCACGATTGTGGGATGAGTGAGGTACACTCATCCACAACCTTCATTTGTTTCAAAAACTTGACTTCTTTACTTTCATTCGACATAACTTCACCAAATACCATCAATTTCACTACAATTCTACCTTATTCATGCTTTAATACCTCATCAAATTCATGTCCAAACCAATTCAAAAATCATTCATTAAGTAACTTACAAATCAATATCTTCCATACGTCAAAACTAAACTAAAAGTTACTATACAAGGATCATTTTTCCAGCATTCATTTATCATCATCATAACACATATTTCATGCCAATTTGATTATCATAAAACTTTTATTAATACATGCTATCAAGTTTAGAATTCCCTTACCTTCTTAATTTCAAAGAACAATTCCAAAGAATCAAACCAACTAGTATTCCAAGTAACCAATTATATCTCAAAGATTCCAAGTGAAGATGATCCCAATTCAAGCAAAAATCCAGAAGTTGAGAGGAAATGAGAGAATTTCAGTAGAGAGAATGAGCAAAGAAATAAAAGTTATAGTAGAAACTAGCCAATGCATAAGGTCATGCCATAGGTAAGATGACTCATCTTGCTCTAGGGCAACTTATTACATAACACAAGCTATATGTCCTCCCCCTAGCTAGCACACATGTTATTTATGAAACTACCAAATGTCAAATTTTAATTAGACCACTCGCCACTCAACCAATGTTGCCAAATGTCAATGTATCAACTATGGAAAATGTCACTAGCTCATAGGCCTAGTCATTCCAATTTTCATATACCAAGTTATCTTTTCACTTGACAAATTTTCTAGTCCAAATGTATATTTTAATACCTCAATTCTCTAAAGGAATCTATTAATTCCAATTCACTAAGTAGAATTCATTAAACCCAAAATTCAAGTCATATGTAATTCTCAATTATATCACAATTTTTAACACCTATTATATAAGTACTAGCATGAGCATGTAACATTCCAACTAGGGTACAATTTGGTGCTTTACAATTCTCTTCCCCTTAAAAGAAATTTGTATACCTGATCAAAATAGTTGAGGATACTGAGCCCTCATGGTCTCTTTTGGTTCCTATATTGTTTCCTCAAGTCCACAGTATTGCCAAAGTACTTTCACCAAAGGTATTTGCTTGTACCTGAATTGTCGAACTTATCTGGCTAAAATAGACATAGGCCCTTCTTTATAAGTTAAATCTGCTTGCACTTGGATTTCTTACACAGGAATCTTATGAGTATCACCAAACCGATATCTTTTTAACATGGAAACATAAAACTTATCATGTAATTTGTCTAGTTCTCTAGGAAGAGCTAACTAATAAGCTACCAGTCCAACTCTCTTAAGAATCTCATAATGACCGATGTATCATAGGTTGAGCTTACCTTTCTTCTTAAACCGAAGTATGTTATTCTATGGTGACACTTTTAAAAACACCTTCTCAACTACCTAATACTCAATATCTTTCCTTTTTAAGTCAGCATAAGATTTCTACCTATCACTAGCAACTTTCAACCTTTACTGGACAACTTGAACTTTTTCTTTAGTATCTTTCACAATATTAAGCCCGATCATATTATTTCACTTAATAATATCCAACTCACCAGAGTTCTACACTTTCTACCATATAGAGCTTCATAGGGTGCCATGCTAATGCTAGTTTGATAACTATTATTGTAAGCAAACTAAAGACTTTTTCAGATTTTTCCAGAATCTCGAAGTAAATCGAGGATCACGATCAGAAATAATAGACAGTGAGCAGACTTAGTGAATGTATCCATAATCACCCTAGCAACGTCATGCTTCCTTTGAGTAAGAGGAAGTCCAATGACAAAATGTATGGTAATATTATCCCATTTCCATTTAGGAATCAAAATAGGATGTAATAAACCAGATGGAACCTAGTGTTCAGCTTTAACTTGCTGACATGTCAAACATTTGAATACATAATCCATGGCACGTGTTTCATACCAAACCTCCAATAATACTGCTTTAGATCTTGATACATCTTATTCCCACTAGGATGCATTATAAAGACATTATTATAGGCCTCAAATAATAACTTTCTCTTCAATTCATCATTTGTTGGCATACAATCGATCTTTTATAATACAAACCACCATCTCCTTTCATAGAAAAATCAGGCTACTTGCCTTCTCGAATAGCCAAGATAAGTTGTTGCAACTTATCATTAACTCTTTGAGCATCATAGATTTTCTTGCTTCAAGGTAAGTCTAGCTTCCAATTGAGCTATTAAAGCTCCATTAAATTCAAGTCCCCATTCACCCTGTTGCACTGACAAAGTCGAAATGCTCTTCTGATTTAAGGCATCAGCCAGGACATTAGCATTACCCGGATAGTAATCCACAATATAGTTATAGTCTTTAAGCAATTCCAACTAATGTCATTGTCTCAGATTGTCTTCTATTTCAGAAACTTAAGTCTCTTCTATTTCAGATACTAATCATGGTATCTTTTGTTTTGGTCCCATTACCCACTTTTATAAAAAGGATTAGCAGGCTAACATGTTTTATATTTTGATACATGTTCAATTTTGAAATAAACAAGTTCTGATCTAATACAAGATAAGTTTTGATACCAAACGATGTAATACCCACATACACCTTAGGAGGATATGCAAGTGTCACACAAAATAGAATTGAAACAATCGATACCCAAAATCAAATCAAATTCATGAAAATGCAATCTAGTACCAAAGTGTGACAAAATAAGTGAATAGATGGTCCAATGTTGGAGGGTCAACCGTTGCTAAGATTTTAAGTTTGGTGCTTGCCTTCTAACGCGATGCAAGAAGAGAAAAAGGTTTGTCGTAGCAAATAAAAATTTGATTTCCAAAATAAAATCTTTAAAACATAAGTTGAACTTTTCCCCTAATCTAATTTCCTTGTATGAATTTATATAATATAACCTTAGGTTTTTGGTGAGTAGAAGTTCATATTTACTTTTTAAATTTTGATAAGTACATATTTAAGGTAAAGGATCTTTTCCAACTCGACTAAGAACGAAAGGTTTCAATTTTTTTACCCACTTTAAGATATGTCTATTTTGTATACCCATTTATGTATCAAGAAAAGCAATCTTAAGTTTAGAAGCAATTATGACCTCTGATTCTGTGAATCAAATTGTCAAAATTCAAGATCATTTAAGTTTCACGAGCTAAGAAAGAAAGCGAATAAAACAAGAAATTTGATTCCAACTCTTAATTTTGATTTGTTGACTGTTTTACTAGGACAAAAATTTATAGGAAACAAGGTTTAACATGTTGAAGCTTAACTGGGACAATTTATTGCGCTCCCATCTATTAGGTGAAAATATTCTTATATATATAGTCTCAAAGAAGTAATTAAAAGATTATTAAAAAGGAAATAATTAAGAATATTTTGCATAATAATTGCAGGCAAATCTATGCTTTGTTCGTTCTATTTATCTATAAAACAATATTATCTTTGTTGAAGTGAGACAATTTCGCGTTAGCAAGTTGGCAAGAAGACTTTAGTCATATATGTACCTTTTTGCTTTTGCTTCCAACTTCACCTTTGCGTTATTGTATGTGAAAGATACTGTATATTGATACTTGTTGTCACCTATTGTAAATTGTGATTTCTGATTAATAAGAAATGATTTAAATTCTCAAAGTTTTCCCGTTTGAGCTAATGCTATTGCTAAAGACTCTTTAATTAGGTGGTACGTAGATGTGCAATAGGCGAGCATCCGTTCCTTATTAGAATTGGATGACTCTTGGACATGTCAGAAACTGTTACAGACATTTCGGTTGACCAGATACCGCGTTTGACCTGCCATGCCCAGTAATCATTCAGCCTAGATGCGTCATTTTGAGTCGAATTGATGTAAGCCATCATCAGATAGTGGCTAAATAGCATAGAATCTGTTTATGGACAAAACCAAAAGGCTACTTGCCATTAATATATTTACTAGCAGGTTAACACTGCGTAAATACGCAGTGAAAATGTCCAGTAAATTTATGAGAAAAATAGAGAACCATCATCTTGATATGTGTCATGACTCTAATAATTTGTATCACTTAAATTAGTTCTTCATATCATAAATTATTTATTAGCCAATGTTATCCATATTATATATAATTAAGCTATATTTTAATTAACTTTAATATAATCGCTTCCATTTATCTGACAATAGGATAAGTAATAAAATAATCTCTCAACTTGTACAAATTGAGCTATGTTCAAATATTCTCGAGATCAAATACAAGATTATTTTTGGCCAGACGTAGTCGGACTAATTTTAAGTCCCTACGATCCCACTCTAAGAACCTAAAGGATGTAAATCTGAAACTTCAAGAACTCTCAGGTTCCTACGTAGCCTGTATACTTCTGTGCACAAGGAGTCTTCACATACTTGATTGTGTCATTTGTGAAAGAGGGACATCCAAATCCCCCACATTTTGATGCTATGGTGTCCACACTACAAGAAAACTGACGTTCTCCGACGGAATATTCTGTTGGAGAAATGGTTAGTTCCGTCGGAAATTAAATTTGCCGACGGAACGCGACGAATGAAGAAAACGCCGTAAAAATAGCGGTCGTTATAGTTTACCAACGGAGCTGTTCCGTCGGTTTTTGTCAATGAGGTAACCGACGGAATATTATCCGTTGTTGTTATATTGCGACGGAAATTTTTTTAAAATGACGTCGGTGAAATGAACATGTCACCGACGGAATATAACCGTCGGTATAATTTAGGGACGGACCCATCGTCGCAAATATTCAGAAGTAAGTTATATCTGTAACGACGGAATGTCGGACGTCGCCAAATTTAGTCCAGGTTATGTGCCGACGGTTTTGTCATTCCGTCAAAATTTTTTCACCGACGGAAATGTGTATTCCGTCGGTGAAAAAAAGGTGTAACCCATTAGGTGCATGTATAATTGGCCATCCACACATCAACCAGTACATCAAAGATTTGAATAATGACAATTGTATACAATTGGTTGTACATAA
>JANITW010000234.1:29894277-29911807 GCA_027564335.1 Erythroxylum williamsii | reverse complement strand
AAATTTCTGATGCATGTAAGGTGTTTGATTAAATGTTTGTTATTTGAAAAAATGATTTCAGTTCTTTATTTTCAGTTATGTTTTAGTATGAATTTTAATATTTTAATTCTTTTACTTGAAATAATGAAGTTCTCTACATGGTGTCTTCCAGAGAAACTAAGCACTTTGCAGGTAAATTTTAAAAAATAGTTTTCAGCAAATTTACCGACGGACCAAACTAAAACAGAACTGAAAATAAAGAACTGAATTTTTTAAAATCCGTTGCTAATTTTCTGACAGAAAAATTTACTGACCGAACAAAATAACCTTCGGTAAATTTACCGACGGAAATTTTTACCGTCGGTAATTCCGTCGGTAAATTTACCAACAGAAAATGTCCGTCGTTAAATTTAGTAATGGCCATATTTCTGACGCCTTTTTCCGTGACTAAATTTCGTCGATAAATAAGCTTATCGATAAAATATGTACAAATTTCGTCGGTAAATTCCGTCGCTAAATTTTATTTTTCTTGTAGTGAGTAAAAGGATAGCTCAAGTAAGAGTCATTGAAATGTAAATGGGGAAGCAAGCAACCGAAAGGTGAAAGAAGTCAAGAACTAATAAAGAAAGTCGTGTAGGACCATATACTCGACAAGCAACATAGAGAGAAGGAGGGGTGTTAATTTAGGAACTTCTTTTATTTTGTTTATAAATTTAAAATATAATAACATAAAATTGAAATATTAGGACATAAGTTAAATTTTATCCTTGAGAAGATGGTTGCGGAACATCTTGATTCTAGCTTTGACATGTCCTAACTAATTTGATGTGTTGACAACCTTGTTTTAGTCTTTTGGTTTGTTCTTCACAATTTTCAACTTATACATCAAAGCATAAAAATATTTGCATTATTGACTTTAACGTCCTCTATGTTTCTATATCATATAGTAAAATCTTACTTTGACCCATTATTATAGATTTTTAATACAATAAAAAGGCTTATAATTAAACTTTCATTTGAAAGCTCTTCCTCTAAAATTGCGATTTGTGGTTATAAGTAATGATATTCTTTCACACACTTAATAAAACTTAAATAATTAATAAAGAGTTAAAAGCTATTGATAGTAATCAAGAAAGAAAAATTTATACATCTTGTACTTATTAGGCCAATATATACAAGAACTTCAAAGTTTCAACGAATGATTTTGAGTACACGATCTAAACACAGTGTAGTAAATGTTGGTATCTGTGAGTACATTAAGGAACATCTGTAGGATTTGTCCTTTTACTCCTTCTGAATCAATCACTACTTTATACTAGACTGCTAACAACCAAGGTTTATATAATGTACTTTTCTTAAGGTTTAAGGTTTATAAAAAGTTTTATATCTTTTTAACAAAATAAATGAGGTGTGTCCCACGAGTGGTCTAACGGGGTGGAACAAATTCTTCCAAGACCTATTAAACTAACCTAAGATATTGTAGGTTCAAATTTGAAAAGGAGGATAAGTCTACAACTTATTTAAAAACCATAAAAACAAAGATTAAAATGAAAGATTAAAATTTATAAACATAAATTAAATCTAATATAAAACGTAGACATATTAATTTTAAATTATTGATTCACTAAATAACTTATTTCAAAATATATAATTTAAAAATAGTTTTCAAGTGAAAGTGATAACAAAATTAAAAATTGAATTTAAGAAAGAAAGTACATCTTACATCTAAAATAGTACAAAATCAAAGGAATTTTAGTCATTATATCTTTAAAATTACAAATATAAAATCTTCAAACTTAATCATAAATTAAATTGAATCTAAAATCAAGATACAATAATTTTATGTTACTAAATTGTTAAATAATATACTTAAGGTACATAAATTAAAGAAAATCCTTTAGGGAAATTGATAAAGGGAAACATTAAAGTTTGAATTTAAGAAAGAGTACAAATTGAATATAAAATCCTCAAAGTGTTAATGATCAAAAAATCTAAACATATACAGGGAAATGCTTGTCCATCTCACTAGCGTTGCCTTTACTTTCAGGTTGGTTACTTCTCAAATACTCTCTCTAGATCCTAATTTTGCATCCCTTCCGTTGCTTATTAGTTTCCCCAATCCATTCGCCCTTCCTCTGTGCTTTTTAGTGTTGTTCTTCTTTTTGGTCACTTCCTTCGCTCCTTCCCATGCCTAGTTGCTCTCTACTTCTCTCTATAAGTGGTGAAGGCTTTTAAGTGCTCACTCCCATTTTCTCCACCCATTTTGTTTTTTAAACTAAATTTGGAACTAATTTTCAAATTATTTGGTAAATAGATTTCTTGCTCTTCTTTTTCTAGCCAATGTCAAACCCTGCTCTTCGCCTTAAAGTAGGCAATAACCTGTAAGGACCCTCCTACCCACAAGTTCCTCCATCTTCATACTTATCCTCTTATCCAGGCTCTTCTAGCTCATTTGGAGAATTAAAAGAATCTAGATGTCACTAAAAAGAAAACATGGTTCCAATTTGTTGGAGAGGAGCAATAAGCTTATTTATTTTCCTCCTAAAGACTAATATAATGTTGTCTCTCCTCCTTGGGTGTTATGAAACATGATGTAAACAGATGGAAGAACTCTTTGGTATGGTACTTTATTGATAAAAGATCATCTTTTCCCTTATTAAACAATAGGATAAGACAAAATCCTTTAATATGGGATTAGACAAAGTCCTAATTAGCCAGGAGCACTTCTTCATCTTCTCCTTCACCACTCAACAACTAGCTTCCAAGGTCCCATAGCTTGGACCTTGGCATTATGTTGGAAAATCCCTAATTCTTCATAATTGGAAACTAGGTATGATATTGGACCCAAAAAACATCAAGTATACTCTACTATTTTCGAATGTCCATAATATTCCCTTATAATATTGAAGCACCATTGGTTCAAGCTATATGACTAGATCAATCAGAAAGCCATTAAGCCTAGACAAAGCTATAACTCAATTAGGGAGGATAGGTTTTGCCAACGTGCATATTGAAGCTGACATGATTTGAAGTTCTTAAACTAAAAGATTAGATGAAATAGTGAATCTCTCTTAAACTAATATCTGTATAACCTATCAATAGAAGCCTAAACCCAAAAGTAAAATTGAATGGAGAATAATAGGTACAATTCTCAAGAATAGGAAGTTAATGGAACAACTGGATTAAGCCCTAGATAAGATAAGGGATAAAAGCATTACAAATTACAAACCGATTCCAACAATAAAGAAATACATCACCACCTTAAGGAAGAAGCCACTGAAATACTCCCAACTATAGAGACATCTAAGCAGGCAATACTCACCAAAGCCTTTGTCACTGTAGATAAAATAGAAAGCCTAAATAATCAATGTATTGACGGGGAAGAGGAGACCAAGTTCAATCCAATAGCTAGACAATTTGGAAGAGAAAAAACATAAAAAAAGGGAGATATCCTATCTCCCATCAACTCATAATGTTTGTTATGGCCTAAAACATTAGTAGCTTGAATAATCCCTAAAAATAATTAGCTATTAGAGACCATATCAACATAATAAAACCTTATAGCTATGGTATTTTGGAGACAAAAATCAAGGAGAGTAGGATTCAAAAGATATAGATCTTACAACAAAATTGGAAGCTGATTAAAACCCTCACGGATCACTATTATGGGAGAAACCTAGTAGTAGTGAACATTGAACTTATGAAAATCCACTCCTATCAATCCAATTCATAAGTAATTTATATATGGACAACCTACAAGGATTACCACATCAAGGTATGTATAAGTTTCATTTATGCAACTAACACCAGCTTCCAAAAAGAATGGTCTTTGGTAGGAGTTAAACATTTTGAAAGCTATCATAAATTTACCTTGACAGATCCTTGGAGATTTAAACAACACTTTATTTCACTCAGAAGCTGATGGAGGTATAGAATCCACTAAGCTTACATCTAGAATCATGAAATCACTCACATGAGCTCCCAAATGAACTACTTTATATGGATAAATAAGCAATAAGGGAAATTTTTGTTGAGAAGGAAGTTTAAAAGGGCACTTTTAGACCATTACTGGATGATGCAATTGTAAAATGCTAAGGCTAACTTTGGGCAATACCTAATTTCTAATTATTTCCCTAATGAAATTTACAAATTAGAAAGGAGCCAAATGAGGAGCACTTCATTTAGGTTCCTTACTTTATGAACTACATGCAATAGATTTCGGGAGGTTATTGAATAGGGAATCCATGCTAGTTTTGATGGCTATAAGAAATACAAGTATGTAAAAAGGCTCTCCTTAATTTCTAAACTACATGTAAAAGATTTCAAGAAGCAATTGATTAGGGAATCTATGCTAGTTTTCACGGCTATAAGCAATACAAATGTGTAAAAAAGCTTAAATTAAGTAAAAAAAACCTCACAAGGGGATCAAAATAGATAATAGGATGGATATCCAAACTACCAAGGGAAATCTTAAGTTTGCTTAGCAACAACTTTTTAAGAATCATAAAATATGAAACTGAGGAATAAAGAAATGCATGCACATAACGAATACCTACAAGATTTAAACTCTCACCATTTGACCCTAAAGTATAAATCAATAGTGAAATGGTTACTCAGAGGACATAGATGCACCATATTCTATTTCAAAGTAATCCTAGTAAGAAGAAGTGCCAATATAAGAAACTATATTGGGAATAAAAATGGTGTTATGTTTTAAGGTCAAGAAAAAATTAAAGAATTAGCCAGGAGATATTTCATCAGTCTACTAGGAATAAGTTTAAAGGGATGCACTATAATTTAAGACTTGCAAGCTTTCTTAAAACTAATAATACTAGTAAACAAGCTCCAGACCTCAGTAAAGAATTTACTCTAAATGATACAGAGATATCTTTCATATCCTTGAACCATAACAAGGCCTGAAGGTTTGATGGCTTGAAATATTACTTCTTCAAGAGTTCTTGGAATTAGATTAAATTTCAAACTTCAAAAGCTATCCTAAAATTCTTATCCAAAGATGCACTTTTTAAGTCTATTAATCAAATTTAAATCACTCTCTTTCCCAAGATGCTTAATCCTAGTAAATTAAGTCATTTTAGGCCTATTTCATGCTTTAATGCCCTCCACAAACTTATTTCCAAAATTTTAACCTCCAGAATTAAACTTGTTTTAGCTAAAATCACCTAAAATTGCCAATGAGTTTTCATTTAAGGTAGGAATATGGGGGATAATATCTTGATAACTCATGAATTATTTAAAGGTTATATAAGAAAGGAAATAGGTAAAATGAATTCCATTAAGGTTCATTTTAGGAAATCTTTTAACTTAATCAAGTAGAAGTTCCTAATCCAAGCCATGGAAGCACTAGGTTTCCTTTATAAATTCTTATGTTGGATCCAATAATACATCACCTCTACTAGTTATAACATCCTTCGTAAGAGGAAAAGGCTCGAGATAAGGGGATCCCTTTTTTTCTCCTCTTCTCAATGTGTATGGAGGTCTTGTTACAAATCATTGCAATAAAGATTGATCAAAACTCAACTTTCAAGTACCAAAAGAAATACAGCAAGCTGACATTGTTCAATTCAAAATTCTTTGATGATCTTTGATAAGTGATATTTACTATAGAATTATCTAAGCCATTTTAAGTGAAAATGTGTATGTTCAGTATGGATACTGTTGGATCGAAAATAAAAGCATGCATGATTTAGCCAAAATGGTGGATTTTAAATCTTTTTCAAAATCAAAATGCAGCAGAAATAACATAACCAAATCAAATTGTTTCAGCCATACATTATACAGTATAAGAAAAGTAATTTACATAAGAACAAGGTGGTAGAAATATACGAACTCCATGCTATAGCTTTGACTCCTCGCTTTTGTATCCTCTTCACATTTAGGTAAAAAAATATCGAAATATGCCCTCCTTCTTTCTATAGTAACTTTGTTTCAATTTACTTAATCTAATTAATCAAAATAAACCAAAGTCAAGCCCAATATCAAATGTTCATTTGGGCTTATAATTAAAATAAGCCCAATATTCAATAATAGGCTTAAAAACCTCTATTTATATTTCTTACTTTGGTTGATAACCTTCCTAGAAGTCAAATGGAGAATCTAATTAGACTTATATAATTCAAGCTCCAATAAGTTCGGAATTAATTTAATATCATTAGAATTAATTTTAGCTTGTTAACCAAATGTCATTCCACTAAAGGCAATTGGTTGAACTCTTGAATTACTAAATATTATGAGAATACATATTTCAAATAAGAGGTCCAATTGCAAACTTTATTATGAACCATATTATAGCCATCCATATAATAAAGGGTAAAATTACTATTTTGCCTTCATGTTGGTTTTTCCTTCTAGATCTCCCATTTTATTGTATATGGTGATTAACACACAAGATCTTATCTTGGTGTGAAGAATTCATGGGTAGCTAGTCCATCAATCTGTTGGCGCTAGTTGAACTACCAAACTCTATAAAGCATCTAGAAGTGATGATATCACTATAGACTCTTTATTTGAGTGAATGTTTCCTAATACATGTTTCAATTAATAATTCCAACATGTAGGCACTGGATTGATATTTTTGTAAAAATCCATTCCGATCATATTAAGAATTGTAATGAAACATATATGAGTTCATCACTCATCAAGATTGTGATTCGTAATAAAAGAATGCTAAGAAAGATTAAAGTAACGACCCACTTTATTCTTTAAAAACATACTTGGTTTCAGATTCATTTGATAGTGCCATTATCGATAGTCAACTACTATCATGATATGAAACTCATCATTCCCTTGAAGTAAAGTCTTTTACTCACATGGAGATAAATTGCAACACTATAATCTAAACCATAATCAAGCGACCAACTTGATTATTCAACTATGAATCAACTAATTTAGATTCTAATAATATACATGTTTCCCATACATCTTCATGTATATGTATATTACTTACAAAAGAATCTTGATACCTTATGACTGGATATATAATGCTGATATAAATAAAACAAAACTCTTTTGTTTTATCAATAAGAAATATTTTCATTACAAAAGTAACTGGAAGAAAATAGTAACTGGAAGAAAATTTAAGTTACATGTAAATACACTTGCTTTTCAGGGCATTATATTTACATAACTCCAATAGATATTAGGATGTTTAGAGTAGGTTTTGTGTTATTTTCTTATAACTTTCATGGGTATGTGATTGTATATGATAAATTACATGTTAGGTTATAAATAAAGACTTTTAAGCTTAGGTTTTGCATGCTTTTCGTGTGTTTTGATGTACATGCATTTTACATCGTTGTATCACAATGTTTAGGTTGGATTTGGACCTTATTTTTGTTGATTATCAACTTAAATACATGTGGACTTATTGTAGGTACCAAATGAGAAAGGTAGAGTAGAAGTTGGAATTTTCCAACATTTTAGCTAGCAATTTTAGCTTGCTTTACATCCATCTTAAGTCAGTTTAAGCACCTAAAGGGGCCCCATTTAAACCATAGAAAGAGAGGAGGGTCATGAAGCCTTCATCTCATAAGCCTTCTATTATCTCTTCTCTCATTTGTCTTTGTTTATTTATTGTATGGACAAGATTTATGGAATTTTTTGGGATGTTTTTAATAAACTTAATGAATTTTTAAGTAGATTTTAGGCTTTTTCTTACCATAACTATGTAAGAACTCACTTTCGTTTAATGTATGGGTTTCTTTAATGCTTATGATGTGTGGACTTTATATGCCTTACTTACATTGAGAAATGGAGTTAGGACATCGATTTGGATGTATGTTGAGAGTATGTAGCCTTGAGAACACTTCCCACATCAAGGTAGCATGACATTTAGAAAGAGATCTTGGATGCTTTGGTGGCTACCCAATAAATTACTTCATATCCATTTAGCTATTAAGTAAAGTGTGCAAGTTGAGATATCACATACCAAACTTTAATTGCTATTTTGGGCTTAATTTTTTTTTTAGTATTGACATAGAAAGGGCTAATATAATAGAATGTCTAGGACTAAGCATGATTACATTACCAAGTTGGCAGTGCGTCATAATGCTTGTCAAAATAAAATAACTAAACCTACTAGTATAGTAGTGGAAAGTCTAGGTCGATCCCATAGAGAGTTTGTGTAAAGTTTCTGAAATAAAAGTAACTAATTTTTAGGTTTAATAGGGGGTTTGGATTTTTCAAAAAAGAAAATAAAATGAAATTAGACTAACAAAAACAAATTAAAGAAAACTTGCAAAAAATGATAAAATGGAGAATTCGGTAAGGACCCGATTCTTTAATTCAATCTTGACCTACACCCTAATTAAATATATTTCATTGATTTGTTATTCTCTAACCTTTTCTAGAAACTATTAAGCATGGGTTAATAACTAACCTATGTTTTCCCTTAGGTAGTGTTTAATCAAGATACGATCTTTAATTAAACCTAACTACTAAATAACCTAGGATACGATCACAAGATTTGATTAGGTAGTAGCATTATGAATTAGGAAAACTGATTAATTAAGGCAACAATCACATACGGTGTGTCATTTAACCAAGGTTATGTTATCCCTAATGATTACAAATCATTAGTCACTGGACATGAATTTTAACATAATAATTACAGATTATATCAAAATTCTAGCAATGTGTTTGCAAATAAATGATTCAATGAACATATTAAAATCATCTTTTCACAATACCTAATGGGTTCATACACAACTAACGAACAATAATGATAATATGATCATTCATACATAAAACCCAAATCCATATGCCTAGGATAACATAATCAATTCAATAAGAGAGAAAAAACATTAAAAATATTAAATGAATGTTTAATCTGGGTATTCGACATCGATGTCACCTCTGAACTGGCATCGAGACATCTTGCACTTCATGGGTCTCTCAAGAAAATACTTCAGTCCCAATAGGATACCACCTGTAGCTCTCTTCTACTGCTACTGTTCTATTATACTCTTCCACTGTTTTGTATTCATTTATTTAAAAACCCTCCTTTTAGCATGAACGACAACGTTTGCGTTAAACACAAACCATTTTTCATTTTGTCTAGCTAAACACAAATGTTGTCTTTGTTTGTGTTAAACACAAACCATGTTTCATTTTGTCCAAGTGATACTGCACATTTTATTTATTCCCTCCCAGCTACTGTATGCATTGTCGTTTTTGCTGGATGTGTGGTGTTGTGTGCAAGTCATTTTGGTGCATGCTTTCAAGTCTTTTGCATGTCATTTCATGCTTTCCTACTTACTACTGTCCCTTTATTTTACCAACCATTAAATTTATATGCATGGGGTTGCCCTATCTCTTGCCTTAATCTTCTTTATATTTTCAACATATATCTCCTTTCTTATCATTTTCTTGTTTTCTTGCTACATGAAGACAAGTGAAAATTAATCTTCAAAAAATGGATAAAATATAGAGATTTTGGCTCACTTTAACTTCTTTGCTTCTGAATTGCACCTAAAATCACATATGAGTCAAAGTGAGTATCTTAAGCAATTTCATGTTGTTAATTGCTATGTGTTATAAAATAATTAAACAATCAATTAAGCATATTTCACAAGGTGAGGGATTACATGGTATGGATAGAATGACCCTAACCTTTATAATTTGATTCTTTAAACTAAAATTGTTTCCTTATTTTTTTTGGAAATTTTTAAGTGTATTTGTAAGCCTTTAAATTATGAATTTTTCTAATTTTAATCTCTCATTATTTGGTTTACTAAAACAAAAGTCAATATGAAATACATGGTAACTAATCAATCCTTGATGGAATGATACCTTACTATACTATTTTATATATGTTATATACTTGCGATGTAGCAATTTCAATTAATTTTAAAACTTTGAGTTAAACACAAAGGAGCTATTAATTTTTTAACATCATTGCCTAGGATTGTGCCTAGCATTAAGTGTGATTGAATTTCTTTGATTTGAGATTTCTTTTTATTTTTATTTGATACTCTTTTCTTATGTGTAATAGGTATATACGCATGAGAAGTTATAAAAGTGCAAGTAGATAATGAGAACTTGACATTATAAAACTTGAAAGAGAATTGAGAAAAGCAAGGTGTCAAGTTGAAATCAAAAAGATAATGGCAGATCAAGGACATCAAGGTGGTGATCAAAGAACATTAATAGATTTTATGTTGCCCAGGTTTAATCCGAACCAATAGGGGATCTCCATGCTGACTATTAATGCAAACAATTTTAAAATCAAGCTTGCTTTATTAAATATTTTGCAAACTAGTGTTCAATTTTATGGTTTACCACATAAGGATTCGAATTCTCACATTGCTAACTTTTTGGAAATTTGTAGTACATTTAGGTATAATAGGTTATCCTAGGAGGTAACAAGGATGAGGCTTTTTGCCTTCACACTGAAAGATTGGCCAAAGGTTCTCGTAATCTAGAGCACGTAGCTATGTAAGACTAGTTAAATACTTTCAATTAACAAAGACAACTTGAATTTTCAAGGAGATCACAACCTTTCGGCAGTATGGCAAAGGATCCCTTTTTAAGGCATGTGAGAGATTTAAAGAGCTACAGAGAAGTTGTCTTCGTCACAACCTACTAGCAAAACTATTATTGCAGACATTTTATAATGGAGTTAGTGCAACAACTGGTAATAATTGAAGTAACAGTATAAAACCATCGATGTTGAATACGATCTAATTGAGGATATGGCCATTAACAACAATCTGTGGTCAATTAAAAGAAGTCAACCGTATGACGTGATGGGACAAAACGGACTCATGGTAATTGGGTTAACTTCAGCCATACAGGTTTGTAAAATATGTGGACAATATGACCACAAGTCAACAAAATGTTATTTGATGAATAATGATGGAAGGGAACAAGCAAATTATTTAGGTGTGCCACAATAGTCAGGTAACAATCCATCAATTTTTTTATTTTTCTTGGAATAATAATGCAAGTGAAAATTTGAGACCATAAAGACCGTTAGGATTCTAAGACAGGTTAGGAAATTGGTAGTCAAAATATGAAAGCCTCAACTTAAAAATGGAATCCTATTTTGTCAGAATAATGGATGCGATAGGCTCTATAGGTGATATGTGCTTAACTGATTGTATATTTATTCCATAATACTTAGTTATGAAATTTATGATTGTATATTAATGATTAATGTTATGAAATGTTTAATAAATTCATTTTGGTTCATATTTAGTTTTAGATACAATTTGGAAGCATAAGATCTAAAGTGAGTTAAAATCACATTCATTGAGCTATCCTCTTAATGTTCAAAATCAATTGTCATTGTGGAACAAGAAGGAACAAATTGTGTTAAGTATGGGACAAGAAAATCGAAGGAAATGAAGCTATCAATATGATATGGGAGATACACAATCATGTAAGTTCACAAATTGGGCACTTTTATAACATACATGGTTAGATACACAACTGTGTATCCAACCATGTGACTCCTCAAAATCATAACTTTTAATATAAAATGACATTTGAGTAGCTAAACAAAACATAAATCATTTTGGGATAGAAATGAGGGGTATAACATATATATTTTGGAGAACCATGGACAGCTAAGCTTCTTGAACTAAATTTGGAGGTGAAATGAACATAAAAAAACACGTTTAGGTGTATCTACATTGTGTTTGTTGTTCTTTCTCTCTCTAGGGGTTGTTTATGTTATCCTTTTCTTAATTGATTTGATTATTCATGTATGGATGATTGTTATTCTTGTAATCGTTAGATTATTTATGCATGAACCCATTGCTAGAATCTTGAATATAATATGTAATCGTTGTGTTTGGATTCATTTGCAGCAACTAATGGTGTTAAATCATTAGGGATAACATAATATAGGTTAAATGATTTGAGCTTGTGTGGTTGCTATTGACACTAGTTTGTTTTCCTTATTCATAATGCAAATGTCCAATTAAATCTAGAAAGCTTGTTTTGGGTTATTCGTTAGCTAGGTTTAATTAAAGAGCTTGTTTGAATTAAACACGACCTAAAGGGAAACTAGGTTAATAGAGCTTGTTATTAATCTATGATCAATAGTTGCTATGAGAGATATAAGAATAACAAAACAATGAAATATGCTTATTTGTGTGTAGGCCGAGATTGAACCGAAGACTAGATCCCTAGCACATTCATCATTTTTATTACTTTTTGATTGTTTGTTTTAATTTGACTTTGTTTGTTTAATTTCATTTTATTTTTTTATTTGAAAACCAACAAAACCCCAAAATATCCTTAACACCAATTCTTTTCATTTCAAAAACTTTACACAGAATCTCTGTGGGATGGACCTAGACTTATCTCTAACTATAGTTTTATGCCCTTTTTGTTTGGTGTTTACGAGTAAGAAGGACAGATGGAAGGGAGTATGTCACTGTTGGATATTATCAATGCTTTTGGTGGAAAATTTTCCTATAACCCATATTCCTAATCTTATAACCAAGTTTAGGGTGATCATACAAACTTTAGTTATGGAGGGGATAGCTAGCGAGATTACTTCCTAAATGAGTTACAAGATGTACAATAATTCCCACATAGACCAGTAGTCTCTTATTCTAACTCAGGTACATTTTTGGAAAACTTAGTTAATGTTATTGCCTCTAATACTTTACATTTCCAACCAGATGTAAGGAAATTTTTGCACGATACAAGGTTTACCATCCAAAATTTAGAGGGCTAGCAAAACTCAAACACATCTTTAGAAGACTTAGTCAATGCTATTGTTACGAATAGTTTGCAATTTTAGTAGGATGTGAAAAGGTTCCAGCAAGATGCAATGTGTCAATTCCTGACCTTGGTAAGTAAGATGGGTCAAATGGTAGGAATTATTAACCACCTGTAATCACAAAGCAAAGAGAAACAACCATCTGAGCCTAAGGTATATCTAAGGGATGTTGGTATGGAAACCTTATGGAGTGAAAAGGAGCTGGAGAATCTTGAGAGGACTACTTAAGGGATTGCTTATGAAGAAGAGGTAGAGAAGATGCTCGAAGGAGAAAAAAATATCATTTAGCTTGAGGGTGAGTGCTAAGTCCCTTATTATTGTTAACACTAATCCTTTACCTTTACCTAATAGGTTAGAGAAACTAAACAAGGAGGAAATGGGTGAAGAGATATTCGAGCTATTTCAAGAGCGCAGGGGCTCAATAAAGAAAAAGTTTAAAGATTGGGTAGGCATTGAACGTGAGGGGCTAGTTACTAAAATGTTATCTCCAATTTTCAATCGAGAAAACGTAAAATGTGAAACCTAAAGATTATAACTTGTCACATGACGAGGAAAACAAGGAGTTGAGCTAGTGATAACAAACAAAATGCTTTTTGGGACGCAATCCAAGGGAAATTTATTTCTTTTGTTTTACATTTTCGCATTTATTAGGTTTATAATATGTGCTTTTAAGTTGTTTGTTTCTTATATGCATGTGTATTTTTAAGTTTATTTTTTTCTTGATAGTTGTAGATTGCATCATAATTTTGTGGCTAGTTTAGCTTGTATTTAGTTGTTAATTGATTGTTTAGTGCATGTTTAGGTTAGAGTTGTATTAGTTAGTAGATATTTGTGTTTTAAGTGTTTTATGGGTTAGATTGCGTTAATGAGAGTTAGGCGATCCAATAGATTACATGATTAATCATATTGATTATTGTCCAGAGAGAGATCCTGTGTGAGACTCGGTAGTTTATTAGAAGGCTTAAGATCTAATTAGGGTTATAGGTGTTTCATAATTCAATTAAGGTTTATGATTTAGGGTTTAATGGTTATAACTCTAGAGAGAGTAATTAACTTTACGATAGTCTAGAACCAACACGTCATTAACAGATAAATGGCTAAGTTAGCATTAATGATAGGGAAAATCCCCTTTCTTATAACTTTGTAATTTCTCTTTATTGATTTCCATTGTGTCTTTTTTGTGTTGATCAATTTTAATTTCTTTTCATGTTAAATTTTTTAATTAATTTCTTGAAATCAAATTCTTGTATTTATTTTTTGTTGCAATTTCTATTTTTCATTTTATTAATTTTTTCGAGCCTTAAATAACATAAGACTAGATTAGTTCACCTCCTAGTGGGATTGACTCTTAACTTAATACAAATCATGACCGGTGCACTTGTAATATTTGAAGGCTATAAATTGTACACTTGCAAATCAACACTAACAAGTTTTTAGCACCATTGCTGGGGAGCTGTAGGATTATTATAATTCTTTTAATCTAAGGATTAAAAAATTAGAAAAAAAGAAAGGAAGTTTGGGCAGAAGTCAGGTACATTTTTTGGACATCATAAAGTGACCATGAGGAATCAAGAAGGTTAAATGCCTAGAAAATTTGAAAGAACAATGATGGAGGATATATATTATAGGTAGCAAGGAACTCTTGCGGACTTTAATTAGGCATAATTTAGAAGGGAAAACTATCAATTTTATATAAACACGTACACTACATAATGGCAGAACCACCTAGATTTCTATTGGTCTAACATTGTAAGGGTTTCCTATAAGACATCAAGACCTACTAGGATTTCAGCAAGATGAGTCTAATTTATAGGATTCTAAGCTAGAGCTCAGAGACAAGGAAGAGACCCAGAAAAGAATGGAAGAGAAGTTTAAGCAAGTAATAAAAGATCATGCTTCTTCTATTCACAACCTAAAGGTTCAAATGGACTAGCTTTCTAGGGAGTTTTATAGGAGAAGTGTGGAAAATTGTTTGCATAGCATCAAAGTAAATTCAATAGAGCTATGTCAGGACATCACACTTAGGAATGGGGTAGAGTTAGAAGAACCAACGTGAAATCAAACTGAGCCCTACCTTGTAGAAGACCAAAAAATGAAAAAAAGAGGATGAAGAAAAGGATGAACATTGAAAAAACTTTAGTAGATGTCTATGAAGAGAACATTATCCTTCAGATTATTAATGACCAATTGACATTCAACATGAATGATGTATTAAAGAATTTGAAGGAGGGTTACTCATTTAGGAGAACAAATGTGCTTGAATCTTTAAAAGAGTAAAAGGAAGAAGAGCAGATGACAATGAACATCGAGTTTGAAGAAGCTATGAAAGTCTCTGTTTATTAAACAAAAGAAGAAGAAAATGGGGTAACTAAGGAAGAATAATAACAACTCATTGATAAGTGTAAATTACATAATGTTTTAGAGCATAGTTTGATATATGTTTAGTCACTAATTCAATCAATTAATATGCATTTAGGTTCGAATTGTGTTAGCTTGTTAATTATTTATGTTTTAAGTGTTTTATGGGTTATTACAAGTCTTTGAGCTTAAATATTATGTTTCTAAGGTACCTTGATATGTTTGCTAGTGTTTCAGGCTCAATGTCGAACAACGGAGGAGTTTCAGAGACATTAAGGTCGAAACAAAGGCCTGCAATCATGACATGTCAAGCCACGATCATGACAAAAGCACCAAATTTGGCCTACGATCATGACAGAAGCATCAGATTTAGCCCACGATCGTGCCCTACATCGTGTAGATGCATAAACACTAACGAGTGTTAAGTTTTGAGAGATTTTTTGGACCTTTCAGACCCTGGAAAAACCCTAAGGTTACCTAAAACATAAGAGGATATAAAAGGAATAAAAAGAGGTAGAGAAAGCAGATTTTTGCATAAGTCACCTTAAGAAACCCTAAAGAGAGATCATCAAGAGATAAAGGAAGAGAAGAAGGGAGAGAGAAGAGGAGAAGAAGCTGACTCAAAGTACTTCCCGTGTTAGGAGGTTTCTTAATGTTACTACCTCCCATCATCCGTTTTAGATTGTATTTCCTACTCTTTTTAGTTTTATTATTGTATAAAATTGGATTGAACAGTTGATAATAGGATGTAGAATGTCAACGATGTTCTAAACTAATCTTTGAAACTTTATTCTTGACTTAATGAGAATCTAATTGTTTATGTGTTTATTAGATATTGTTGTGGTTTGATTCTATGATTGCATAATTCAATAATAAACTGAAAGGGTTAAATTAGGCTAACGAGAGTTAGGTAATTTTAATAAAAACCATAATTAAATCAAATCGATAATTTATGTAGATAGAGATCTTGTATAAGTTTCCGATAGTTTATTAGAGAACTTCAAAACTAGTAAGGTTTTGGATAGGTTGTGAATTAAGAGATTGCAACCTTTATAATCTGATTAGAGTTTATAATTTAGGGTTAATTGTTATAAATCGAGCGAGAGTAATCAACCCTAGGATAGTGTAGAACTAACAATTTAGTAATTAGTAACCAATTAGGTTAGCATTAAGTATAGGTAAAACTCCTTTTTTCTCAATGGGTAATTTCCTTTTGTTGATTCTTGGGTGTGTTGCAAATTGCTTAATAATTAGTAATTTCGTATTTGATTCTTGATTTGGTTGACTGAATTAAATTCTCATAATAGTTTCTCTGCATCTTGAATTTCTGTTATTCGTGATTAGATTAGTTCCCTCCTCATGAGATTGACACCTTTGGTATATGCTAACGAACCTTGTTATTTAATAACCTGAAGGCTAACATAATAGTTATTTAATGAACATTTATACCTTGTTTTAACCCATTTTTAACATATTACCTACCTTATTGATTTTGCTAGTCATTCTTATGAAAATATTCTAGCAATGCTACTTATTCGATTGGCCTAAAATTATAAATGAATGTGACAACTTCATAGGGTGGATAAACTAACATTGTATCCTAATTAAACTGCATATTTAATTAAAGTAACCTAGGTCACTAATTTCGCAAGCTAAGACAATTTCTAAGGCTAAATATATCCTGTTAAGTCCTAGACATTAACACATTCACATGAATCACATCAGCAATCCTAAATAAACTAACATAAAAGTATGCAAAATTCACATTCAAATAAAAACATACATGCACACAACCCTCCCCACACTTGGACAACACATTGTCCTCAATATGAGAAGAGCAACAACAACATAGAAGGTGGGGATAAAAACAATGTAACAAAAGAACAGAAGAAAAAAAAGGCAAAAATAAAAATAAAGATAAAGAAAAAAGAAAAGGGTTAGAGCATCAAACCTATTATGGTGTCTAAGGTTGTGATGGTGATGGTGTCAGAGACCAAATTCTCTTTGTAACATCCCACCCCCAATGGGAAGGGTAAAATAGTACTTTAGAAAGGGACCAAGAGGGATTGAGATTAATTGAAATATTCATGCATATCCTTATATGTGAATAGTGAAAATCTGCACATGAAAAGAACTGTACATGCATTCGTGACAATTCCCGGTAGAGGTGCCTAACTGTGATTTTTGTTGTGAAAAATATGATTCGGTGCTTGAAAACCAAATTTGGAGTGATTTTTCTGTGTTTTATATTTTTGGGGAATATTAGGAATTTTTCGGGGAAAATTCTCAGACCGAAAAAATTGCCAAGTGGCAAACCGGTTGATTTTTAGTATTGAAAATTTATGTCCATTTGGCACTGAAAAATTAGATACATGATTTTAGAAATTATTGGATTAGAGCTATTGAAAATTTGATGACCTAGAGATTAAATTCTAGTAAGGT
>JANITW010000234.1:29648998-29663504 GCA_027564335.1 Erythroxylum williamsii | reverse complement strand
CTATTGTGCGAATAAGAGTGAAATGTCCTATAAACACTTCTTAAGTGCCTTGAGTGAATCTTCATGTGATGTCAAATATGAGGAATTTTGAGTTTAGAAAGGTTATTGGAAATTATGATGGTTGTTATAGAGTTGAATCCTATGAAATGCGTGTGGCTTGATTGTGATCTTGGTTTGGTAAGACAATGCATGTTGGCCAAAATTTTCAAAACAGTTGTAAGCAGATTTGTTTAGGTTTGTTTTGTTTTGTTTTCAAGTCTTTTGATTGCTTATGGACAAGCATTGTTTAGGTGAAGGGGAGTTTGATAGGTTATTAATTTACATATCAATTTCAGATTTTTTAGAGCATATTGGATAAATATTGTCCTGATTATGGTATTTTTACATTATTATTGGAAGTTAAGAAATATGGAGCTATTTTGGAGAAAAGCAACAAAAAGATGTGGTAGGGAATTAAAAGCAATACGGTAGTGCATAACTCGCTGCAGGGAGTCCAAAACGCAACATAGCCAAGATGAAACGCAGGTTACGTAGTAGATGAGAAACGATATAGCAGCAGAAGATGTAACTAGTGCAAATGGGACCAACAGGCAGTAGCTAGAGGAATTTCGGCAAAGAAGAAATGACATTGTTTGACCAGCAAAATGCAAACGTAGTGAGAAGCAGCAACAAGGGTTTTAATGTGTGGAGTTTTAAATAAAAACATCACAGTAGCGTTGTTTAAAAAAAAAAAGAGGGTTTCAATTTTTTAAGGAGAGGAAGACGTCTTGTATGGCAGTAGGGGGCTCTCACAAGCACAAAAAAGGAGGGCTTTAGTTTTTTAGGGAAAAAGGGATGTGTCTTTTGGAAAAAGGCAATATAAGGGACTTTTTAAAGAAGAAAGCGATAAAAAGGCAACTAGCAGCAACTATATGGGTGAGTTTTTCAGCTGGACCTTTTGGCTCATCAACGTTAGGTGTTACTCTAAACTTCTTCGTACGTACGCAAGGGTTGTAGAGTTTTACACCTAGAGTTCACCAACATTTTTCTCTTCTCTAAACTTCTTCCATAAGATAATTTATTTTTGAATAATTTTCATCTGTTCTTTCTTTCCTATGGCTTATAACTAATTTTTTTAATTCTAGTTAGAGGATTATATTGAAACCTTGATTCTAAATTGATTGTGAGATCACATAGTTTTATTGAATTCAATTGTGCATGGATATTTAATTAATTCTTGAATTTCATTGATTTTATGATGGTTTTGGGTTTTATTGAATAGATGCATATATTTAATAATCCTGAAACAATATACTGCTAATTAAAACAAAAAATCCATAATTTTTTGTTGATTTTAATAAGTGGCAATCAACATAATTTTATTTCCTAGTTAAGAAGTTTAATATATGATGTGGAATTAATTAATTTAATTGTAATAAACCATCTTTTGAGTTTGTTACTTAGAAATGGGTCTTTCTAGATTTTAAGGTTGTCAAAACATTAAATCCTATTAGCTACCTCTAGGGATATTTTTCGATCAAGAAATAATTATTCGATATGTTCGTGATTACCATACAAGGTAAGGAAATATTGGTTATTATAGATCTATTCTTAATAACTAGAACCAATTTATTCATGAATGTGTTGAATTGCTTTTGCATCAATGATCAAATTTAATGAATCAAGGTGGAAATAAATTTCTTTAACTAGAAGTCTATTTTATTGAATTTCAAATCAATTCATTTTTTTATTTTTAATATTGCATTTTAATGTAATTTCCAAGCCCCCTTTTTTCTTAATTGTTTAAAAGAGATAAACCATCATTCCTTGAGGAGATGACCTTACTCCACTGTGCTACATCAATATTCTGAGTAGGTTAATTATTTTTGGTTGATTTGACACTCACTAGAAAGATTGCAACTTAAGGATGGAAGGTGCACAGTGGGCTTATAAGACAGCCTACAAAACATCAATTGGTATGTCCCCATTTAGATTATGGTTTGGGAAGCCGTGTCATCTTCCCGTGGAGCTACAATATAAGGCACATTGGGTAATCAAGTGTTACAACATGAATCTTGATGAGATGAGAGTTCATAAAAAGTTATCATTGCAAGAGATACAAAATGACTTTTATGAGAATGCAATGATATACAAGTAAAAGTCCAAAGCTTTTCATGACAAGATTATCTAAAGGGAAAGCATTGTTATTAGTCAAAAAGTGTTTATTTATCATTCTAGTCTTAAATTATTCCCGAGTAAGTTGCAGTTTAATTAGGTCAGTCCTTTTTTAGTTTCTAATATCTTCCATATGGTGCAATAGAGATACAAAGCTTGAAATCATAAAGATATTTAAGGTGAATGGTCATTGCCTAAAGTTGTGCTATGAAGGATTCCCAATAAAGAATGTGGAAGTAGTGATAGTTGAAGACCTAAATGACATCATACAATGAAGAAAATAATAAAGTCTAGCTAACCACAATAAACAAAGGGGTTGCTTAGGAAGCAACCCAAAGGGAGTTTGTTCATTTTTCTTTTACAGTTCCGTAATTATTATTAAATGATCCATTTCTTACATTTAACATTACATTAGGGACAATGCAACTTTAAAGTGTGGTGGTAGGGATATGTTTAAAGTTCTTTTTACTTCTTAAAAAAACAAACATTCTCTCTTTTTTATTGCTTCTAAAATTATATAGTTGTGATTAGATACTAGAATTATCTTAAAAAATCATGAAAACTTGACATGTAATTTTACTCTTGTGGTTGGGTAATGTACATTTCCTTTCAAAGAGTAGTGACTAGTGGGTAAACATATTCTAGTGAGATTTTTAATCTCTTAGACTGGGACATCCACATCAATTTCATTATCTTTTATTCATATGTGACCTTCATAACATGTATATCTTGAATTTTTCTTTATTTTCTATTCGAGACCACATTTTTATCACCTGCTTTAACATGGAAATGATATAGGCATTCTTTGTTTTGCAAGTTACATTAGGCAAATAGACTACCCAATGACATGGTTATCCTATTATTAAACCCCTTGAGCTTTATTAGCCTTTTTTTGTGTTAACAACATTTGGAGCATTTAACTTAACAAAATCTCTTACCTGAGTCTTAAAACTAGGGGAGTATGCATAATTGTTGATGCACGAGAGAATAAGTGTACGAGCGTTCACATATGCAGGTTAGTTATAGTTGATAGAATGTGATTTTATCTCTTATTAATGAGTTCCATTATTGATGTAGTTACTCTCAATATTTGTCTTTGTTTTTGTCTTATTTAAATAAATTAAAGACAAGAAGTTATCAAAGAGGAAATTCATTTGTTTTTGCAAAATAACTCATATTAGTCTTTCTTCCTAAAGTTATATAGACTTGATTATAATGTAGGTAAGGAAGAATTTGTTGTGAAGGATCAATCTTTATAGTTATATTGGATTGTTCATCATAATTCTTGAATCTAAACTATATAACAGAGTTTCTATACTCATCATAGTTGACGGTACCAAGTTTTGAGTGAATGATAACTATTGCACTTGATACTCAATTGAATGTTCTTCATGATTCATTAGTTTTGATGACTTTTGAACTACATGACCAAAATATTTCTCACCTAAACCTTTGGCCCCATCAGAACCCTGAATAGTCATTTGATCTGTGTTATGCATTTAAATCTTTAGTGGTGGAAAACTGAAATGATATGCAAAGTTATAGAAGGTCTTGATCATGAATAGTGTTTGACTGCACCTATGGATTGATCTTATTTTTGAACACAACTTGTCAAAGTCTACCCCCAGACTGCTCAGGTTTTGAAGGTAATGATTATCGATTGATTATGAGTAAGAACATTGAATGTTTAGTTCTGACCATGGATCTAAAAGTTATTCCTCTTTTCTTTTGACTGCCTATTCTTAAGAAATATGGTTAAAGAGGAAATGTTTTCATTTTTATTTTTCTAATTTTGCTCCAAGATGGTCAAAAGTTAAGTATAGGAGAAACTGAAAAATGCTTGATTGATGATATATTTATTCCCTAATGCTTATTAACTAGTGTTATGTTGCACTTAAGATACTTACTTTAATTCATATTTAACTTTAGGTACAAGTTGGAGGAATAAGAACTAAAATGAGCTAAATTCACATCCTTGGTGTCATTATATCAATGCTAGATGTTTGCTCGTGGAGCAAGAAGGAGATGAATTAGGGTGAAGACGAGATAAAGAATGGATGAATTAGAGTTAATGTGACTTAAACGTGTAACTTACTTAAAACATGTATGAACTTAAAGACGTTATTTCAAGCAAATCTTAGACCTACATGCCCATGTAGAGACTTACGTGGTCGTGTATATTGACTGTATAGCTCACTAGGATTCTATAACTCTGTGAATTCTACATAATTAACATACACAATCAGTTAAATGCCTATATAGCTAATCGTGTATAACCATAATACCCCAAGTTGGCACTATACAAATGCATTTAAGAGGCCAAAAGGGTATAAAGAGAGTATAGACTAAAAAGGAGGTAGATTCCCTTCCCTTTTGATAATTATGAGAAGCTAAACTTCATTTTTCTAGTTGAAAGGGGATATTGAGGCTAAAAAACATGTTTGGGCATTGATTAATCAAATAATGTTATTAACTCTCTTTTACAATTGATTAAGTTATTTAATAATTAATGTTATGGGATTTACGTTTGAATGATTTAGATACTCCAAATAGATTATTCATTTGTGAACTCATTGCTAGAATCTAGATTGTAATATGTAACCATTGTAACTCTAATTCATTTGTAGTAAATTAATGGTCTTGCATCATTAAGGATAATATATCTTAGAATAACTTGCTTTCATATTTTGTAATGCGTTTACCACACTAAATTTAGAGAGTTTATTCTAGGTTGTCTCATAGCCAAACATAATTAAAGAACTTATTTTAATTACATATAACCTATGGGAAAGCTAGGGTTAACAAATCTTATTGTTAATCTACAGTTATTAGTTTTAAAGAAAAAATTGGATTTAGAATACATTGATTAGTCCATGCAATTTTGTATATTTTGATTTAATTTCTCTTCCATAGTATTATTTTCTTAATTGAATTCAACCAAACCCCCTCCCTTAATCCTATTTATTGATTGGTTAATTATAAAAGCTAATCACACACTCGTTTTGGATATGATCATTTCTCACCACTACTACAAATTTAGTTATATAAAGTTAAGTACTATTTCTTGTGTGTCCACGTGTATTAACAATTGGAGCATTATTAGTGGACAAAGCTACCTCACAACTTAAGCGATTTGATTCATTAATTCATGCAAGATAGAAGCAGTTAAGCTACCTTGGTTCATTACTTCTCCATAAGATCCAGTTTTAAACTTCTTTCTTGTAGGGACCTAGGCTTTCCCCTATTGAAGCAACAAGGAATGCCATTAGTATGAAACTTTGACATTGTCATGGATCAAAGTGTAACCATCTCCCAACCTAAAGATAAGAATTTCATCTGAAAGTACCTTGTTTAAATCCAAACTTATACATAACCTAGTGATAGGTATAATTTATACTAAGTTTTTCTATATGTTTTAGTGTGTTTTTAAGTGTTTATTAGATAATTATCATATATATAAATTTAGAATTGTGTTATTGTGAGTGTGTGTTTATATTCTAAGTGCTTTTTGCGGTTTAGAGCATGATTTATTCTTAATTTTCTATTTCATGAGGTGTTTAATTTGTTTGTGAGTATTGGAAATCAAATAATTAAAGAACAAAGAAGATGGAAGCCACATAAAGGGTGAGTAGTACGATCGTGACAGGTGTGCATAGGGTTACATGGCCTCTATCATGATTATGCCTCAAAGAGCACCGTCATGACATGGATTTATAGGGTTGTATGGCCTTTGTCATGATCGTGCCTCAAAAAAATCAGTCATGATAGAGAAGATAACACCAAGAGCACGATCGCGACAGAGTTTCCAGGCAAAATTTTTTTCATCCATTTTAGGATTTCGACGTATTTTTAAAACCAAATAAAGTGAGAAAACCCTAGTTACACCTATTAAACCCTAAAGCACTATTTAAAAACATTGAATACACTCAAAAATAGTAGTAGCCACAATTAAAAGCAAATCAAAAGTAAGAGATCAAAAAGAACATCCAGGAATTCTATCAAGGAGCAAATAAAAATTTTACTTCTTTAGTTCTTTCATTATTCTTAATGTGTAATATGAATTTTAAGATGTTAAACATGTTTATGAAGTTCTAAATTTTAGACTAGGATTTATTCTAGATTTAGTTTGTGACTTTGATTATTATCGATTTCAGTACATACTGAATGTTTGTGATAATAGTTTATGTTTAAACTTGACAACAAATTGAGAGAGTGAGCCAAAAGTAATTAGTGTTAGATTGTGCAACAAGAGTTAGCAGTTTAATAGATTTGCAATTATCAAAGTAACAATCATTCGAAAGAGATCTTGTTTGATAAATTAATTATCCAATAGATAACTCCATATTTAATTAAAAAAGTTACGAATAATTTTATGAATCGAGAAGTTGTAAGAATTAAGATTAATTGATTAAATCTTTAGAGAAAGTAATCAATACCTTAAGAAATCTAGGATCAAACACATAATTTGATTAACAAGATTAAAGGAAAATAAAAGGAAAGAATAAGTACTAAGTATTCAATCTTGGTCAAAACCATAATGTTATTGGCAATTCATTGTTCAATTGTTTATTTGCTTTGTTTTACTATTATGTTTTAATTTTTGTTATTTATTTTTATTAAAATCAATTTCTACTACCTTAGACAAAGTTAAGATTCGAATTGTTAATTCTTGCATAATCCTTCTATACTATGAGATATGATCAGTATACTTGCGGTATATTGAGAGGATTACTTCAACACCTTGCATAACAAACTCTGTTCCTATTGGAAGTGGCTTCATCCATAAAGATTGGGTTACCTAGGAAACTTGACAACAAGCTTAATCCCTTGGCAATGGGGGTGGTGAAGGAAAGGCCAATCCAATTTTTTGTTTATAAGAAAAGAATTAGGTTGCAAGGACAAATAAATTTTCTTTGTCATTGAATTAATGAATTATCTTATATCTAAATACTCTGGAGAAATTTGGTGAAAATTAACCCATAAAAGGATTCGCTTCTCCTTTATATCCTCCAAGTTGATCCTTGGTTTCCACATTTAGGCTAACTTTGAATAGGATTAATTGATATTTAATTAATAGTACTTCAACCCATAGCCTCATAGCCCAAGTCTTGAGGAGGAAGAGAGCTTGTCTCTTTCCCATAAAGAACTCGACCATGGTAGAGACCCAAGCTCCAGCCCCTTCCTTCAAGACCTCTAATGGAGGTGATACCAATGAGAAGCCCTCTTTAATAACTATAGGGAGGTATTGAAGAGAGGATGAAGATGAGTCTCTTAAGTATAAACTTCGAGTTTACAAGCTTGTGGTTGGCCGCATGGTACCAATCACACAAGGCTGGGTAACAACTAGAGGACGAGAGGAGAAGGAAATACTAAGCTATTGAGAGTGCTGAACTGGATTAGGTTGGGATGGTAGGTGAGAGTAGCAGAACTAGGAAATTGAACCAAGGGGAAAAGGATGGTAAATGGGGGAATTGGTAAAATAAGACGAAGATAAGGGCCAGACAAGCATGAATGGTGTGAGCTGCCATTAATGAAAGAGAGTTTGAAAAGTCATTCACCAAACAGTAAGGAAAAATGAAAGTATAATCTCCAAAATACCCTTAAGCAAGCCGAGAGCATATGAAGGATGGAATAGAAACCAACGTCAGGAAAGGGAGTAGCAAAAGGAAAAGCAGCTTAAGAGGTAGTGAAAAAGAATTCTAGGGCAAAGACAAGAGGGAGAAAGAACCATCAACCTAAATTAGATTTGATTATAATCAAATATGATAAGTAAAAATTAATGTTTGGTACCAGATCTTATAATTAAATTATATTTCAACTAAATTGCCAAAAAATAGAAATCATATTAGAAAACTCTTGGTAAGCTAACACACCTAACTCATCCTTCTTTGTACCATTAAAGATTGAATATTTACACCACTAGTATGATTTTTACAAGCCATTGGATTCCTGGAAAAGTACAAATTTTCATTTATGTTTAAGCAGTAAATTACAGTAATAAATAATCATGGATAGACTATAAATAGGCAGTCAACCTTAGCATAGAGTACGTTTCTTAGAGGTAACTTTCTTAGTTTTTTAAGAGAATAAGAAACAAAGTGTTATTATTTGATCCAGTTTATAGCCTCCTACCTTGTCCATAAAAAGATGTAGCTGTTGAATCCTGCAGAACTGCTCAGTGCATCCCAAGTTCCACCAGCTTCTATAGAAATTCAATGCAGTTGCAGTTTTATTTAAAATCTTCTAAGCAAGAGAATAAATCAAATCGAATACATAAAGAAACTAACAAGTATTTGGTAACCCAAGAAAAAGAAGAAAGGCATTTAAGATGCTTGGATTTTTCGGCAGTATGATAGCACCATGACAAAGTCCTTCGCAGAGGAACCAACTGATGCTGGTATTTTTTTCGACGTTGATGTTGTCCTAAACCACAATTCTACCAAGTTATGTAACTGTTGTGTTGGAAGCACAGGTCGACCACGGCACATTATCTCCACCTACAAAATCAAAGAGCCAGCTATAGGTTAACAAATTTCCACTCCACTGGTAGATAGTCATGGAGAAGGCGGAAAGCAAACAAACTTTCGATACATTTTTAAAGGGGCTACTATTAATGCCTATACATAAAAAAAATCAATTCAAATAATTTATTTGGCTTTCCCTGAAAAATTATTCAGGTGAATAGCCCATTAATCTGCATCAAACAGCACATCTAAGTCGCAGGTTTCAAATGTGTACATGCACATGTGCTGTTGAAAGACGACTATTTTGCTTACATCACAAACTTGTATGCATATGGCAAGTAAGAAAATGCATTCGATCTACAGAAAATTTTCTTTGAGAAACAACCCATTCAATCTCATCTTCATGAAAAGAAAATGAGCAAACTCACCTCAGCCTCGCTACTAAGATCTAGCTTCTTTACAAGGTACTTTTGGATAAAGGAGACAGGCATTTTAGCATCCCTGTGAAATGACTAAGATATCAATTAAGGATGCCATCCACAATGCATGATAACTGTGGAAATTCTAAAAACATTTAGTGGGCTCCATCATTCAGAACCAAACATTTAAAATATCCAAGGATACCTTCCCCAGCAAAAGTGAGACAACCATGATATTGTAAAATGGCATCCAATGGCAGTTTCATTTCCAAATAATACAAGTGATACCAAACAGAGTAAAGATAGCAATAAAAGCACCTCAACCAACTTACTTAAATAGCTATATATATATTAGAGCTAATTAAACCATGGCAGATAGCCAAAGCTACTCATAAAGATTATCAGATTCTAAGGAAATGAATTCTTTCACTACAAATAGTGTTACATTATGGTAAAACATTGAAGCTACCACTTGATATCTTTTCTTTTTCTCAAGAAAACCCCAATAGCTTATCTTCTTTACAATATGGGGGAATTCTAATAATATTTATAATACCCATCCAAAATGAACCTTTTATTTTTCAGTAACAATTCAAAACTCGATTTTTTTCAATAAACTTGATAGTTTGAAATACATCTGAACAATGGGAGAATCATCCTAGTTCAAAGGAATTGAAAGATAGATTCCAGGTCTGACAATATTATATTCATGGCCACGGTTGTGTTAGGTAAAGAAACTATTACAAACAATTTCTCTTCCAGCTAAATCTCATTTTTTTCCTCCACATTGGTGGTTGTATGTGACAAAGCAAGTATGGGACCACTGGGACGACACAATTTGCACAAGATATAGAGATAAATGACATGGCCTAAATGATAGACATAGCAGATACATCTTGTAGGTAACGACACTAAAAAAAAACTTACTTAATTCTCAAGTAGCATGCAGATATTTGCGGCAAGGAAGTATCTCCTTTCCTGAAGTAATCACCAGAAAGTAAGTAACAGAAAGGACATCAGCAGTTCCTCTCTGGAAAAGGATAGAAAAGATAAAGCACATGCTCTCATTGTAGTAAGAAGTAACCTACTGGTCTTCAGAGGCGACTAATGAGAACCAAATTGGACAATTTCTTCTATTGTTTTTAGCCTCTGCAGCATCTAGTAAGACTTGTGCTGAGGAACCCTGATCCCGAGACATAGCTGCTCGTTTCCGCGCTGCTGTCAATCTTCTACGCTTCACTGATGCTGGAAGTGTATTTGTCCTATTTGTATGATCTTGGTTTTTAATATCCAGTCCATGCTCCTTTTTTTTAATTTTAGGCATATACAGTCCGATCCTATCTCCATTGGGTGATTGTTCTCTGGGTTTCACTTCTGGTAAATGAGGTTCACAATCAGGTATATCAGGCAGATCTGACTTGGAAAGAGATAGCCCATGTGAATTTAATTTAGAAGACTTGGTTCTATTAGCAGCTTCAACAAGACAATTTAAAGGTGTCCATAAATCAACTTTCCCTTCTGTTAATTCTAAGCCATCCTCTGTGTCATCATTTGGATGCAGTTGACTATAAAGTTCAGCCACAGCATAATCCTGCCCAAATTAATAAGCATACATAAATACTCAATAGTTCATTGGGAATGTAGTGGCCCGGTGGCAAATAATCTCCCTAACCCATCAGAGGTTATGGGTTCAACTCATAGCCTACTCCCCATCAACTACCTCCTTTAATATACCAAATATCAGCAAAAGATAAGCGAAAACAGATAGAGATCATAGACCAGTTATTCATTTGTAAAGAATCAAACCTTTTATATCCTTTACCTGCCTTTTGTTTTGCGTAATTTTGTTAGGAGACTCTGCTGAACTTGAGGTCATTGGATGACATTCAGCAGAGTCATCTTTCTGACTGGATTCTTCAACAGTAAGATCGCATCCTCGTAGGGCAGGAAATTTTCTTGAACCAGATTTAGATCTCCTTCCCGTCAACCCAGTTTGTATTGGTACTTTGGGAGTACTCACCACCAATGATGATAAAGATCTTTCCTTCCGTTTTGCGGGTAATACAATGGATGGCATTATATCAGGGGTCCTAACTTTTCTTCTTTTATAAGGAAAAATTTTGGCTCTTATGTCTTGCAGATTATGGTCAGGCCTGCATGTGATTCATAAAACATAAAATGGTGAACAATTCCCAACATAGTGTGTCAACTGCGATATGTACCAAAAAGACATTAAACCCAGAGCAAATCTCAGAGTTGTCTTACAAGTTTATTAAAAGAAACCAGAAGAAGAGTTCAGAAGTGTAAAAGGAGAGAAACAGTTTTGTATTTAGTAACAGATTCTTGACCAACAGATAAAAACCATACAAAAGTCAAACGAGAGCCATGAAATAATCAGCAGCTTAAAAACCCAACATCTACTATAGAGGCATATATTTTTGATCCACTGCAACATTACAAAATTAGATTCTTTCTACCATAAGTCATGTGAAGCAAATATTCCAGTGAACAAGATAAGAAATTACTAATAATAAGAAGCCAACCATGTGGATTTAGTACTGTTGTTATTGTCTAAACATCAAATTAGATATACATCAATAACACCCAACTAAAAGTAAAGTGTGCTCATAAGCATACAGACAGAAATATGCATTTTGCAGGACTAAATAGAGGAAAAGGCCAACCTGAGTTTCTCCACTGGCAGAACACCCAAATCAATTTTGCAAACAGGACAGCAATCTACCTCTTCATCTGATAGCTTTACATATATGCACTTCCTGCAGACTAGTTTGGTTTTCAAAAGTAATGCATTAGAAACAGGGCAGGGGCCAGAAAATATTTCAAGAGAAAAGAGCTATATCGTCCATAGTTGAGCATAAACACCAAATGAAAAAAAAAAAAGACAAACAAAGCGGGAAGATATTGAATAGATTTCTCAAGAACAACGGCTATGATGATCTCAAGAACAAACACAAAGGCGGATACATCCAGATCAAAAACAAAATCATCCAATCAATTATGGGGTTACTTAGCCACAACAAATCCTAATTGGCAAGAAGAATCTGACAGTGAAAACAGAAAGGCAAAAAATATAACAACATAATCCTTCTATAGACGGATGAATGCAATATACTGAAACCACAATCCTACTGCCATAAAGCACATTAGAAATATCATCATCAATCACTAAGCAACGCAATACGACCTCAGCCAAGCGAGAATCTGTAAGTAAGAACTTTTGTAACTATTGTGTTTTTAACGTGGCCGCATAAACTTCCAACTTGAGCTGGATAAGGACCGAGGAAAACAATGCATCGAGTTTGAAACAAAGAGTAACCCGCGTTTAAAACCGAGGACGCCCATACTTAAATCGGAAGATAAGAGCAACCCACATTAGATTCGAGGTAACTAGATTATCAAATTGAAACACATGTGCGTTAGGTAAAAAAAAGAAGGCTAAAGGGTGACCAATTCTCGACGAGAAAATCGAGATTGCCAACACCAAAGAAAACCCAGATCTTATTAACAGCAGAGATCAAAATTATGAGAGCTGAACATGAAATTGAAGAAGTTATCGTAAGAAATCTAGAACAAAGCTTACATGTATGAAGACACAAAGATATAGTCGTGGCTTCCTTTAAGAGATTCGTACAGAGAGGGCATGTCATGCATGCCTCCAATGTTTCCCTTTTCACTTTCACCACCTGTCCCGCCATAACTCTCAGTCTTTCTATCTCTCTACACTACATTCAGCTCAAAAACCATTACACCCATAAGCAAAATCCACCAATAAATAATGGGGTATTAATAAAAGAAAAAGAAAAGGATATAAAAATGGGAACTTGACGGAGTGTGTGAGTGTTGGTGAAGGTGGGTTAGTTCGGAGAGTGGAAGTAAACTACGTGAGAGGGGTTTTGTTAAAATTTCGGACACAAAGCCTTGGAAGCGTGGGTTTCGTGTGCGAACACTGTGTACGTATGTGCGTGCGTGGCTTCCGGTGTTTTCAGTTTCGACGAAATAACATGTAAAGTGGTCTCTTCTCTCTCTCTCTCTCTCTCCTTCGAATGTGGGCGTCAAAGGCAAGGAAGGAACACAAACAGAAACAGTTGGTTCCTGTCGAGTTTGGTTACTACAATTTGAGGGAGAAGTTTTTTTTTTTAATGTAAAGAAAAAATTTCATTAATCATATAAATGAGATAAACAAGGTGAGATAAACTCTCAAACTGTCAAACGAGAATAATTGCAAAATACTCGAGCAAGTTCATGAGCTTCTATATTTTTTCGGCGAGTAATCCAAACAACAGAAATATTAGAATTACTTTGCAACATTAATTAGAAATCTTTAATAATTCTCCCAAATTTTGAATAATCCACTCGGTGTGATTTAAGGGCAAACACGACAAGTTGAGAATGTGTAAAAATATACCCAGAGTGTTGTATGATGCGTTCAAGATTTTATTGTCGCCTCCCATTTAGAAAGCAATTAAATGTGAGCTCGTGGTTAATATTAATAAGCTTTGACATGTTACATAGGAAAAAAAAAAGTCATAGGCGGCATTACAATTTGGTAAAGTTATTTATTTTGTTGTACAGGTGAAAACATACAAGACGGGTCGTGCACACCAAATCATAGGAAGGCTTAATACATTTGATTGGATAAGGTAGCTGGCTTCCAATCCAATGTCTTGGCCATGAGTAGGCGTTACGCAGATGGCTTGATTCATAGGTTATCAATGATCATTAGGCTAATTAATCTCCACTTGGGCTGAATATGGTGAAGATTTGAGAGGTTTATGTTCTTTAGTACTCTTGCCTACGTGGATCCATTAGAATAGCATCCGGGACTTGGCATTGGATTGGTATCAGACCAGGAGTTATAAAAGCAGTCTCGTTTTAATATCCCATGTTTTTTAACGAACTAGCAGGTTAATACTGGGCAAATGCGCAATAAAAATATCCATTGAATTTATACACTGAAAAAATTTTAACGTCATAGTTAAATAAAAAATAATATCAAAATGTAATGAAATAAACATCGGTTAGGAGAAGAAATAAGATGAAATGACTTTCTTTGAGATAAGTTTAAACTAATTTACATGTCTACTACTTACATCTGCAGTACAAAGATACCTTAATCTATAAGTTTTTAAATTTGTCTTTCATAAAATTTTCTAGTATCGAAGTTTAACTTCTTTGAGATCGTTGCTCATCTTTATCATTCGACTAGTTTCATACATCTCGATGTAGCAAGGTTTATGTGAACTATTATGTGCCTTTTTATTCCGTGCATGGTATTCCATAAGTAATTCATCAAGCTGATTTTGACGAGCATATGTCTCATTTATGACATTTTTCAAATATCTTTTGCACTCGAAATAGCTGGAATTCATCTATGCCATTAAAATAATCAAATTAGTCTATAAATGTCATAATTATTTCACAACTTTATTGAGAAGCAAGAATAAGACG
>JANITW010000234.1:29607947-29625300 GCA_027564335.1 Erythroxylum williamsii | reverse complement strand
GTAAAACCAATTTAAATTTTCATTAAACATACATTCACTAGGTATGACTGATTACTTTTTTACAAGATTGACTAATTAATACCTACCTTTGTTAGTAGGACATCATTCAACTATGGTTTCAATTAGCTGGATCTATAGCAGGACAGAAAGTTCCCTCTTAGTAACTTTTAGAACTCATTGTCCGCTAGTTGACATAAATCTTTTCATCTTATCGAATGAACACCGTAATTGATCAGTAAATAGTGTAACTGATGTATAATGTTTGGGCAATGAGCAATCCAACCTGTGTATAATGCTAAATATTACCTATTCACATATTAAGTCATTCAAACTTAATTTTCTACTTTCCAAGTTCTTTCAAAAAATAAAAACTATTTTCTTTAATAACAATTCGGTTTGAATAATTTTAAAAGATTCCCAACTATTTTTGAAGAATAAGAAGTTTTATCTAAAGTTCAATCCAATTTCTTTGAATTATGAAAACATTTATGCATTACGCATTATTCGTGCAACTTTGAGCTCCTAAAATATCTTTCTTGAAAATAATAATTGAATTGATGTCCTATAAAGGGAAAGAAAGTCCAAAGGACTAGAGTCCATTACAAAAGCCAAATCTTAACACTTAATCTCCATAACTAAGGAGTATGAATACAAGTAATATTGTTAGCCTATTTTTGTGATAGCAAATTGTGTATGGTTTGATGCTCTCTAATCCATTACCTTAATTGATTGACCATTTCAGTTGCTGTTGTTTCCAATTGCTTGAAAATTCTTAAGTTTCTTTCTTCCCATATTTTATATATCATAGAGTATACCTGTCTACTTTCTATGTGGCCATGAGCAGTTGAAGCTGCCCAATTCTCTTGCACAATTGATGGCCATTCATATTTCTTAGAGAATGATAGTCAAAGAGTAGGTGGTCGAGGGTTTCAAAGTCTTGATTGCATAAAGTACACTTGTTAAGCATATTAAAAAAAGGCTAAGTTCTTTATGGTAGGGAGATTGATTGGCTATCATCCATAGTAAGGAGACTTTAGGTTGTAACCATTTGGACTAAATGATTGAGCCCTAAAAATATTAAGATGACCAAGATAAGGCTTACATGAAATTACAATGATTTAGAACACTTAAACTTACTTCAATCTTTGTTTTTCTTGTTCCAGTTGACTTGTATTAATTGGAAATTTTCTTAAATTGCATATAGTGCTCCGCTTTACTCATTTTGATCCTTAATCACTTCTTTGCTTCTATTTAATATGATCCTTGAAGATTTGATAAATTATTAATATTATTAAATATAAAATTAATAATAATACATTTCATTATCACCGAAACCATAGATTAAAAACTCACTTGATTTAATAATATGAAATCATTATCGATAAAAAAGATCGAGTGTCTCTTATAAAAAAATATTCAAAATTGAGACTACAAAATGAACGTTGAAGATTAGTATACATAAAGAGTGAGTTGGGTTTTATGTTTAGGTTTATCTTGTTTAAATATTTATCTAACGAGTTTTAAGTCTAAATTTAACGCAATAAACCAATTTATTTAAATGATTTTGAATTTAATGTATATTCAAACCCTTAAAATCTATAACTCAAAGGTATATTCAAGGGTAAAATGAATTTATTAAAATTTTGTATATAAGAAATAAAATATTGTATTATATCAGATGCAACTCACTAATAACTATATAAATTATCTAAAATTTAAAATTTAAAGAAATTCGTTGCAACAAAAAAGCTAAGACTGCTGAAGTTTGAGTGACTTGTTGCCTATTTATAATCAAGATTCAAGATACTTTTTAGTGTATAATAGCAAGATATTTGTTTACTAGAAAAATGGACACTGTTTTTTTTTTTTGGGTCTATATAGCATATAGCATAGTGTCCTTAATTATATGGACAAGGGCAAGCAGGGTATTTACTATTTAATCAACAAAACAAACACTAACGACTAATTATGTAATATGTAGAAAATAATCATGAAAAGCCCGATTTATAATAATCATACGTTCACTAGTGTAGTAGTGGGTAAATTAAAAAGACACGGAAAAGGGAAAGAAGCCAAAATAGCCTATGCGGCAGTAGTCCAAAGTTTTAGATTAAACTTGAATGCTTTCCTTGTGTTTTATTAATTTTCCCAAGGGAACGGAGGGGGAACTCTCTGCCTCTCTGCCTCCTCCTCCTCCTCCTCTTCCTCCTCCGCCGTACCCACACTTCCTTACATCTGTCGCTTACAGTAGACACTAATTTTACCAATTTTGACAATCAAAGACCTCAAAACGTTCTGTCTTTGTCCATGTATCCCATTTAGTCACCAAAACCCTAGATTTTTTTATGATTACTTACCATATTCAGAT
The DNA here is from genome assembly GCA_027564335.1 of Erythroxylum williamsii. NCBI lineage: Eukaryota > Viridiplantae > Streptophyta > Magnoliopsida > Malpighiales > Erythroxylaceae > Erythroxylum > Erythroxylum williamsii. The sequence goes on along the minus strand of JANITW010000234.1, from coordinate 29,622,932 downwards.
CCCATTGCGATAAGAACTCTGAATTCATGTCGGAGCTAGGGCAGCAAACGGTGGACTTCTCGACGCTGGTGGGACGGGCGGCGGAGGAGTCGTTCCTCGCACTTAAGGATTTGGTGGAGAAGTTCAAGTCGAGTGAACAGTCGGACTATGATAAACGGCTTTTGGTTTTGAAGTATTTTTTCAACACCCAGCAGCGGATGCTCCGTCTTAATGCCCTCGCTAAGTGGTGCCAGCAGGTGCTGCGTTGCTTGTCTCAATTTCTGCGTTTCTTTGCGTTGTTAATAAAATTGTGCGCTTTCTTCAGGGGATAAAGAAAATATTCTGAAATTGATGAGGCTTTGTTCATAAGGGTCCAAGTTTGAATTTTTATCTACCAAACAAATTTTATGAATATTCATTGCATTACGTGACGGAATCATTTAGGAAATATTTGTGATTGGGTTTTCCTATGAGAAACTCTGATGTGTTAGGTTGAAATTTTTATCACACAAAAGCTAGATGAGCATTCTTATTTGTAATTTCTTAACACGGACATGAAAATCCAACTACATATTCCTATGTCCTGTCATTTGTTTCTGCAGGTTCCGCTGATACAGTATTGCCAGCAACTCCAATCCACTCTTTCAAGTCATGATGCTTGTTTTACCCAAGCCGCTGACTCATTGTATTTCATGCATGAAGCACTACAGCAAGCTCGTGCTCCAATATATGATGTTCCGTCTGCTATTGAAGTTCTTCTCACAGGATCTTATGGACGCTTGCCAAAATGTATGGCAGATGTGGGTAACCAGAACACATTGAGTGAGTATGAGCAGAAACCAGCTTTGAAGAAGCTAGATTCACTTGTGCGATCAAAGTTGCTTGAAGCATCCCTTCCTAAGGAGATCTCTGAGGTAAAAATTACTAATGGTACAGCACTTCTTCGTGTTAATGGTGAATTTGAAGTATTAGTTACTCTTGGTTACCGAGGGCACCTTTCAATGTGGAGGATATTACATATGGAGTTGCTTGTTGGTGAGAGAAGTGGTTTTGTGAAACTGGAGGAATTGAGGCGGCATGCTCTTGGAGATGATTTAGAGCGCAGAATGGCAGGAGCAGAGAATCCATTTTCGATATTATACTCAGTTCTTCATGAGCTTTGTGTTGCACTTATTATGGATACCGTTATTAGGCAAGTGCAAGCCCTCCGTCAAGGAAGATGGAAGGATTCTATACGGTTTGAGTTGATAGCTGATGGTAGTACGAATTCTACGTTACCTAATCAAGAAGGAGAAGCTGATTCATCTGGTTTACGAACACCGGGATTGAAAATAATGTATTGGCTAGAATTTGAAAAAACCTCTAGTACAACTGAGGCAGGAACTTGTCCATTTATTAAGATTGAACCAGGACCAGATCTACAGATAAAGTGTACTCATAGCACATTTGTTGTAGACCCATTAAGTGAAAGAGAGGCAGAGTTTTTCCTCGAACAAAGTTGCATTGATGTTGAGGAATTGCTGCTGAGAGCAATATGCTGTAATCGTTATACTCGTCTGCTTGAAATTCAAAAAGAGTTGGGTAGAAATGTCAAAATATGTCGTACCAAAGGTGATGTCGTTCTCAAGTCTAATATGGATGAACTTGATATTGAAATTAGAAAGGTAGGTTCAGGTTAATTTGCATTTACTCTACTACTAGCCCATCTTCTTTAGAATTTTAATCTAGAAGTAAGCGTTGTATGTCTAAGATTTCAATATGCATGCAGAAAGAGACAAAGTTCACTGGCAGAGGGTATGAAGGACAGGGAGTACTTTGTGTGCGTGCCTATGGCTCATCTTTTTTCATGCTTGGAATAAATATAAGGTCTTATCCTTTTACCCATGCTAATAGCTTATTTATTTTCTTTATTTATTGGGAATCCTACAAGATCTATTTGTTCTCTTTTCTCTACTACATGGTCAGAAGTTCATCTGGGTTTGAATCCCACTTAGAGGTCCACTAGAGATCAAAAATTGTTGAAGAAAAAACAAGAATTTTCTTTTTTCTCTTCTAGGCGATCGGAAAATAAAGAAATAGTTAATATATTCAAGATAAGTATGTATTTACAAAATATCATCAGATTCGAGATGTGATATGGTTTTGGAGGATGAATTAGATAGGGACAGTTCCGATAAGATTTCTTTCTTGAACAAAAATATATTTTTTGATTGTTTTAATATATTACATTATCGGAACGGTGTCCAAGCCCCATTTCTTTTGGTGGTCCAATTCTAGAGGATTTTATGGATCTAATCAGCCCAAAATGGGTATTCACTTGTTATTTTAGCTGCTAACCTCCAGAAAGTTGTGATGTTTCTCCTCTTATGCCAAATGATGTTGGATAAAGAAGGATTTAGTTGAGGATAGTTGTAGTTTCTAAGCAATCTTTGTTGGTAGTAAAAAATTGTCTTTAGACATGCTTATTTACTCGTATGTGACGGGCTGCTACTGTTAACATGTTGTAGTGGATGGTTTCTGCATGACAATAATTTTTAAATTTTGAGAAGAAAAGGTCATAGCCATTTGATGAGCTCTGTAAAAATAAAAAATCTGCAAAAGTGTTGTTTTTAATGGACGCTTCATTTCACTCTTGCTGCTTAACATTGCAGAATCTATTGTTATGGTTTAACTTATCACACACAGGTTGAGAAGTGGGGAAAAATATTAGTTTTGTAATGTTGATTCTTTTTCAGGACATGATCTTACATGGTCTGAATTTCATTTTGATTTGCAGGAATGGACGATTTCTTCTTCAATCATCACAGAACTTACTTGCACCTTCTGTGCTATTAGATTGCGAAGAAGCTTTGAATCAAGGAAGTATGACTGCAGCTGAAATTTTTAGTAGCTTGAGAAGCAAAAGTATTCTACATTTATTTGCCTCTATTGGCAGGTTCTTAGGCCTTGAGGTAATATTACTTGCTTTTTACTTTTATATTGTAACCTTAATTTGATAACTGCTTTTAGTATTTAGACATTACGTCTATAGACTGTTCAGCTGTCAACATTTTGTTCTTTTAATTCTTCCTCGGTCAATATTTTAGACCTTGCAGCTTGAGTTAATTAGAAGTTTACTTATTATATTCATACATATGACATCATGTTGAATTGCGGTTGTCCCTTAAAGTGTAAATGCTAATAGAAGAGTAGATACATGCATATGAAAGAAATATTATGTACCTTGAGGCATTGGATTTAGATTGCTGTTTAGTTCACAAGTTGACTGAGGTATGATGTTGTGAGACTTGCAGGTGTACGACAATGGTTTTGCTGGTGTTAAATTACCTAAGGACCTTTCAACCGCTACAATGTTGCTAATGGGGTTCCCAGATTGTGGGAATTCTTATTTTTTGCTGGTGGAACTTGATAAAGATTTCAAACCACTGTTTAGATTGGTAGAGACTCAACCAGATTTGTGTGGAAAATCTCAATCTGTTAATGACTCAACCAATGTTGTTGGCATGAAGAAAATTGACATTAACCAGATGCAGATGCTTGACGATGAACTTAATCTAACTCTCCTTGATTGTGGGAAATTGAATAACCTTTTGCTTAATAGTGGAGGTACTGATCAGAGTTCTGAGCATGGTCTTTTCTGTGAATTGGGTCTGGATGGTCCTACGCAAAAGGCAGGCTATTGTGCATCAAATTTTTCGTCTGTAGTTGATGAAGTATTTGAACTTGATCAAGCACTCACGGCTTCACTCAATACATCTTTTGTCTCTCAATTTGGCTCCAGTACAATGAGTCTTCAGAACATCAAAGCTGGAAGCCCTTCCTCTAAGTGGGAAGTTGGAGTTAACGCATCACAGATGAATAATGCTGGAAAAGTTTCTAGTATGCCCTCTCACTTCAATGGTTCTTTGTATTCATCAGGTACTCTGAAGGGCCCACAACAGTTCAATTCATTGGGCTCATTTTCTTCTGCTATAGGAAGGAGTACATCTGTGAAGAGATTGTCTGCTTCAAAATCAGACCAGGATTTGGCTTCCCTGAGATCTCCACTTTCTGTCGAGAATGGTTCTAATTCTTCAATGGATGATGATCATTTGAAACTGTTGAGTGATATATTGAAGGATGCAATGTCTGGGAACAGGTCATCTCGACTTTTATCACCTGCAAGATTAAATGCTTCTTGGATGTCAGTAGCAACTATGAAACCTAATTTAAACGGATCTTTGAAAGCTGCTACAACTCCCATATGTAAGATATTCTGAATTGATTGTATAAATGAAATATTTTGGCTACTTGCTCCGAGTTTATACTTTTCTATATTTGTCCATCTTTGACTAAAAACGTTTTCTCTTGCAGCACAGGTGTCAGGAGAAATTGCATTATGGCAGGGCTCTAGTCATGACATTTCCAGGCATAGCAAAAATCATAGAAAGCGTACGGTTTCTGAGATCTTGGGTTTGATTCCTTCACTTCAAGATTTGGATGCTGAAGTGGGATTTTCTAAGAAGAGAGGGAGAATGTTGGAAGCCCATTCTCAGCAGTCATTTTCACAGGTTGTATTAGCAAAGGCTGTCCTCAAGAGTGAACACTACAGTTATGGAAGTCTTATAGCTGAAGCAAATAAAGGAAATGTACCTGCTAGTGTTTATGTTTCTGCTCTACTTCATGTGGTCAAGCATTGTTCACTTTGCATTAAGCACGCGAGACTGACCAGCCAGATGGATGTACTGGACATTCCTTATGTTGAAGAATCAAATCCGAGAATTGCATCTACAAATATCTGGTTCCGACTTCCATTCGCCTGTGGCAATTCATGGCAACACATATGCTTGCGGCTTGGAAGACCAGGAAGCATGTATTGGGATGTCAAAATAAATGATCAGCATTTCAGGGACTTGTGGGAGCTTCAGAAAGGGAGCAGCAATACTCCCTGGGGATCTGGGGTTCGAATAGCCAATACATGTGATGTAGATTCTCATATCCATTATGATCCTGAAGGTGTTGTTCTGAGTTATCAGTCCATAGAGTCTGACAGTATAAAGAAGCTAGTTGCAGACATTCGAAGGCTATCCAACGCTAGAATGTTTGCCCTTGGAATGCGGAAATTGCTTGGAGTAAGAACAGATGAGAAATTGGAGGAAAGCAGTGAAAAGTCTGATGTTAGAGTTCCGCCTTCAGGAAAAGGCACTCTTGAGGGAGATAAGCTCTCAGAACAGATGAGGAGGGCATTTAGAATCGAAGCAGTTGGGTTAATGAGCTTGTGGTTCAGCTTTGGGTCAGGTGTATTGGCTCGCTTTGTTATAGAGTGGGAATCGGGCAAAGAGGGATGCACAATGCATGTTTCTCCAGACCAACTTTGGCCTCATACAAAAGTGAGCTATCTTCTTATTTACTTCAACTTTGTGGACATGAGTGTTTGCGTTGTGTCTGCATGAGCATTTGAGATTTGTTTTCATGATTGCGTTGTTCTTCAAACTTTTTACATTGATGCCTTTTTTGTTATTGTTAGTATTATTCTCCAAACAGTAACTTCATTGAAAGCACTACCCATATTAGGCTAATGCGGTTAATTTAAGATACATTTAGTTTTAACTTTTGGTATATTTTTTGTGATTTTTAGTTTTCATTTTTTAACTTTTTTTTCATATTTTTTTTAATGTTTTAAGAAAACAAAAACTTGTTTAGTTCCTTCTGTTTTTTATTTTCTGATTTTGTTTATACATTTAGCTAAAAGATTTTCTTGGTTCTATTTTTGTCTTGACTTGTTCCTGATAGAAACCATGGAAGGTGGTCTCAGTTTTCTGTTTTGAAATTCAACCCAAAAGAAAAAAAGAAAAAACTTGTTTTTTTCAATTTCTTTTCAAATTTTGTTTTTGATTTCTTCCCAACAAAAACCATAAAATGTGATTTTAGTTTTCTTTTTTCATTTTTCTTTATGGTTTCATTATTAATCAAGTAAATATTATTTAACTGTTTAATTATGAATTTTTTAAGATTTTAGAATTTTATCATATAAAATAGGAATAACTATGGCAGAAATTTTTTGTGTGTTTCTTTGCTGTTAGCTTCATTTTGTTATACTTGTATTTCCATTTGGCTTACCTTTAATTTGCTATCAATGTTATTATATGCACTTATGGATCTAAATATGAATCTTCCTTACAGTTTCTGGAAGATTTCATAAATGGAGGTGAAGTTTCATCGCTGTTAGATTGCATCCGTCTCACTGCAGGTCCCCTACATGCTCTTGCTGCTGCAACTAGGCCTGCACGAGCTGGTCCTGTCCCTGGGGTTACTGGTGCAACAGGTCCAGCCTCTTCAATGCCAAAACAGGGAGGATATTTACTACTCCCTGTTGGAAATTCTGTTTCATCTACTGCTTCTACCGGTCTTGGGAATCATAGCCTACATGGTGCTGCAGTGTTAGCTGCTGCTGGTCGAGGAGGGCCTGGCATTGTTCCTAGTTCACTGTTGCCGATAGATGTCTCTGTTGTACTACGTGGCCCTTACTGGATTAGGATTATTTATCGCAAACATTTTGCTGTTGACATGCGATGCTTTGCTGGAGATCAAGTTTGGCTGCAGCCAGCAACACCACCCAAGGGAGGCCCTTCAGTTGGAGGATCACTACCATGTCCACAATTTCGTCCATTCATTATGGAACATGTTGCTCAGGAGCTGAATGGATTAGATCAAGGTTTTGCTAGTGGTCAACAGCCTGTTGGATTGGCAAATTCTAGCAATCCAAACCCAAATTCTGGATCTCAAGTTTCAAGTATCAATGGAAATAGAATGAATCTCCCTAATTCTGCAGCAATTTCCAGGGCAGCCAACCAAGTGACTGGTTTGAATCGTGCTGGAAATACCGTCCCAGTATCTTCAAATTTGTCTACTGTAAGCTCAGGGCTACCTATACGAAGATCACCGGGGAGTGGTGTCCCTGCTCATGTGAGAGGAGAATTAAATACAGCCATTATTGGTCTTGGTGATGATGGGGGCTATGGGGGTGGATGGGTTCCCCTTGTTGCCCTTAAGAAGGTCTTAAGAGGTATTCTTAAGTACCTTGGGGTTCTGTGGTTATTCGCCCAGTTACCTGATCTTTTGAAAGAGATATTGGGTTCAATCCTTAAGGATAATGAAGGTGCCCTGTTGAATTTGGACCAGGAACAGCCAGCTTTACGCTTCTTTGTTGGGTAAGACAGTTTAACATGTTTGTTCTCCATTTATTCAATACACTAATTTGCTTGCTTGTAATAAGGTTTCACTCTTAAATTTCAAGCTGCCATCAGGTGGGAGGAAATTTCTCCATTATAGTGGTGCAAAAGGAATGTTATGTTTTTATAGGTCCTTAATAGCTTGTTTAGGAGAATGAAGGAGTCGGATAGGCATACTTATGATACTACATAGGCTATGCCAGTGTTGGGGTACGGAAGAAAATCTGGCCTTGCTGCCGAATCATGTTAAACCTTGTGTGCACCTTTCTCCTTTACTTTTACTTTCACATGGTATGACAGGTTATTACTTTCACATATAACAATGAAGTTATGAAAGCAGAAACTCAGAAGGGATGGGGCTATAAATGGAAAAACATATAAAATGTTAAGAAAACAAACAGAAGCCATGGCATAGAGGTTAACAGGACATTAGGAGGCATAACGAGGAAAACATCAACCAAAAGAAATTGATAAAATAAGATGTGCAGATGATTTAGTCCTAATCACCACCATGGTTGCAATTGTTTTAGGTTTAGGTCTCCTTATTTTAGGAACTGTCGTTTACCATATACTATCCTGTTAATAGATTGATATTTCAGATTAAGTCATTGTTAAAAAATTTTCTTAATGAAATGGTCAGCCTACAAGAGATGAATCAAGATTAGTGAAAAAAAAACCGAGACTTAGGTGGAGGAAATGTGGCATCAACTTTTATAAGATGAAGCTCGTTTCATTGCCAAAGTGTTCAAGCTAAACTTTTTTGCTCTCACTTGGTGTAAAAGTGGGGTTTGCTCTCACTCAATGTAAAAGTGGGGTTCATGATAATTTTGGTTTAGTTTAACAACTCTAGCTATGTCAGTGGAGCCAGTTGATGTAGTGATTGTTATTTTCTACTGCTAACTTGTTTGCTTGAAAGGCGAGTAGAAGAAACATCAAACTGATTTAAATCATTTGCATCCATCACATTGTTTGTTCAGTTGCATATAATATATTGTTTGGATAATATTGCTGAAGTTGGCACTCAATTATGAACTTTTTCAAACACCATTTGATCTTCTTCTTGATTTGTTGATAGTAAGGAGGTTCATTACTTGCACATAGTTTACTTTCTACATAATAAGCAATAGTCTAGCCATTGGTATACTTTTATATTATTCTGTACTCTCTAAATGTAATTATGTTTCTTTAAACAGGGGCTATGTATTTGCTGTTAGTGTCCATAGAGTTCAACTTCTTCTTCAAGTACTAAGTGTCAAGCGTTTTCACCAGCAACAACAGCAGCAACAGCAGCAGAATCCTACTACTGCTCAAGAAGAATTAACTCAATCTGAAATAGGAGAAATATGTGACTATTTCAGTCGCCGTGTTGCATCGGAGCCCTATGATGCTTCTCGTGTTGCATCATTCATTACTCTTCTCACATTGCCCATATCGGTTTTAAGAGAATTTTTAAAACTGATTGCCTGGAAGAAAGGATTGGTCCAGGCACAGGGTGGAGAAATATCTTCTGGTCAGAAACCCCGCATTGAGTTATGCCTGGAAAATCATGCAGGGCTGACCATGGATGATAATTCTTCTGCAGCTAAAAGCAATATCCATTATGATCGGTCTCATAATTCGGTTGATTTTGCACTCACTGTTGTTCTTGATCCTGCTCATATACCTCATATTAATGCTGCTGGTGGTGCTGCTTGGTTGCCGTATTGCGTGTCAGTGAGGTTAAGATACTTGTTTGGAGAAAATATTAATGTCTCATTTCTTGGCATGGAAGGTAGTCATGGAGGTCGCGCTTGCTGGTTGCGTGTTGATGAGTGGGAGAAATGTAAACTGAGGGTGGCTCGAACAATAGAAGTTAGCGGCTGTTCAACTGGAGATGGTACTCAAGGAAGGTTGAGGATAGTTGCAGATAATGTGCAAAAAGCACTACATACGTGTCTCCAGGGGTTGAAAGACGGTCCAGTTAGTACAAGTTCTGGGGCGACATGATTTAATGTATTCTCAAGTTGTTCATCACAGCCAGAACCTTGGGATGCCTTTATGGTTTCTCATGACCATTTTTAATGGCGGCATCTTTTATGTCTCCTTCGTGGCCGAATCGAAATCATAGCTAGATCCGATGTCCATGGATATGCAAGCTAGTGCGGTCTTCCCGGGGCTTTAATTCTAATAATGTGGCTAACCGAATCTTTTGATGAGTAGGGTGTACAATGGTTTTGAAGATAAGTTGCGTGTAGAAGTGTTTCTTTTGTACAGAAAATTACACTTAGTGGACAAGTTGTGTAGAAATAGAAAAAGAAGTATTGACTCACGGTAGGTTTGTGGATTCATTGTGCACTCCAATGGACAATGAAAAAATCTCCAAAATTTTCTTCCTGGTGATAAGAACTTTTATACTAGATTATATCCTTAAATATTATCGAAACTGCAGGCTGTTGTATTCAACTTGGCATGCCCTTGAATGTTGGAAAGGGCATACGTATTCATCCTGGAAAGTTATATTCCATCTTAAGAGTAGAGTGTATCTGATGCGTTAAGAGTTACATTTTACTACATGAGGCTTTAATATTAGAATAACGCCATTGTCAAATAGTATTCCAGTCCGTTAATTTCGTTAGTGCAATAGAAAAGAAAACAGACAGCCTTTTCTTCCTCTCCCGGAACCGAATTGTCTCTGTTCCTGAATATCTTACCAAAGAAGGATATATACAAGACTACACGTTCTTCACTACGTAGGCAAGCTTTTTCATGAAAAGCTGGATTTTGGACGAGAATCAAATTCGTGATAATTAATATTTACATATGTTATACTTGTGGTTACCAAATCTTCTGTGCTAAAACTGGTGTTTCAATCAATTTTAATCAACATTTGTATAAACCTCATATAAATATCTGGATAAGATTTAATAGAATAGTGTAAGAATTAAGCTCTCCTGCTTGTGAATCCAGTTGCCGTATTTGGGGTAAATAAGACCAAGGCTGGCAAGAGGTGGATCAGGGCTATTGACTATGCAACTTGTAAACTTTGGACACAGTCTGTAAACAATTAGGCTATGTAGCTTGAAAGCTTCCATGATAAATATGGAAGCAAGGAAACACCACTAAAACCTACCATTTTTCACTTCAGCTTCAGAAAGATGGCTTCTCCATCTACCTGTAACTTCAATGGTGGTGCAGAAAATGCAAGTGAACATTGACGGCTCAATGGTGGTGCTCAAAGTGCAAGTGAACAACGGCTTTGTGTTGATGCGGAGTTGTCGACAAAAGAGATAACTAATACGTCACATATACTACCAAACATAAAATTTTTCCATTACAATAGCAGAAAACATGAGTACATTGCTTTACTCAGCCATTACATTAGAGGGGAAGGTGGACATAACAAAAACGATCCTTTCTGAATGAATATCAATGTATCACCTTTTTCTTGGCATCACTCGAGAGACTAAAGCCTCTTGCAAATCTGCACTTTTACTCAAAAAATGCAGATTCTATCCCAATTTATGATCTTCGCATCAATAGGACTCAAGTGTAGTACTTGTTTCCAAATTTTAAAACCCATAAAGCTGGCACCACAAAAAATGTATATAATGGACACAACTACCAACTATATAAGACGAGAATAGAGGAGAGGGGTACATTATCATGCTTTTATATTTGACTTTTGAACAACTAACACCGCAAAAGAGTCTCCAGGAAAGAACGCACGAGGATCATTGATAATATCCTTGTGGCATTGGTACAAACATCCTTCACATCTCCGTATCTATTTTTTGACTGAAAGGTTAAACTGGCCAACCTCGGCCAATATTAATATAGTCAAGGAAGCATAGCAAGTGGAAAATCGGTCCCTAGTTTCATTTCTCTTTTCAGAAAACTCAAAATGGCCTTGACCTCTTCCTCTCTTGGATGTAACCTGTCTGCACAAAGAAAATTGTGAGCAACTCCGTCGATTACCACACTACTGCAGCCAGCAGTCTTCTTCACTCCTCTACTTTCCATGAACCCCCTAATCTTACCAGAATAGTTCCACCTCCCACTAGCAGCATATATATTGGACAACAACATGTATCCACCTTCTTCTTCAGGTTCTAACTTGAGCAGCTCATTCAAAGCTATCTCTGCCATTTCTACATCGCCCTCAGCTCGACAAGCATTTAGCATTGCCCCCCAGATGGACGGACTTGCTTTCATAGGCATCCTGTCAATAACATCTTTTGCTTCAGTCAACCTCCCTGATCGTGCTAAAAGATCCACCAAACATCCATAGTGCTTAATTCCTGGTTCTATCCCACAATGTTTCATACAATGGAATAGTCTGAGCCCTTGATCTACAAGCCCGCTGTGACTGCAGGCTGCAAGAAGAGAAACAAAAGTAACATCATCTGGAGTTGTGTCATCTTGCATCTTAGAGAAAATTTCTAATGCCTTTTGACCATAGCCATGCAATGCAAATCCTGATATCATCGTCGTCCATACTCTACTGTCCTTTTCAGTAACTTCCTCAAAGGCCATCAAAGCTCTTTCAATACTTCCACACTTGCAATACATATCAATCAATGCTGAACCCAAAACGGCATCTACTTTTATCTGCATCCTAATTAACCATCCATGTGCACACCTCCCTTGGTCCAGCGCTCCAACTTCAGCTGCACCAGAAATAAAGCTAACCAACGTGATGTTGTTGGGCATAACATTCTCTGCCACCATATGACTGAATAATTTGCTTACCTTTTCAAAATCACCCTTACTGGCATAGCCAGCTATCAAAGAGTTCCAAGAAACAAGGTCTCTATTTGGCATTTGATCAAAATATGCCTCTGCGCGTTCCATCTTACCAACTTTTGCACATCCACCTATTATTATGTTCCATGAAACAACATCCTTCTCCATTAATGCTCCGAATATCATTTGTGCAACGTCTAACTCCTGGCACTTCACATACATATCCAGAAGAGCATTACTCAAGATCAAATTAGATGAACTAATGAGCTTCCTCCTTTCAATCCAAGCATGAACAGCTTTTCCTAATAGGACATCTCCTAATTGCCCACAAGAAACTAGCAAACCTAACATGGTATACTCATCAGGTTTGAGGTCTAAAGCCATCATTTTGTGAAACAATTGTAGTGCTTCCATACTTGACCCTTTCTTAGCATAGCTATTAACTAAGATATTATATGCCACAGCATCTGGAGCTAGCATGTGTCCAAGTATATTATTTGCAAACCACATTAGTTCATTTTCCAAGTATATCTTTATGAGGGAGTTCTGTACATAGTCATGCAACAACCCCATAATAATAGCATGACAATGAATTTGCTTTGCTTCTGATACATTTTTGCAAGCATGAAGTAGGTGAAGGAGTGTTTGCTTGTCTGGGTAAATTGCTGACCTCAATAAACAATTATACATTTGAAAAGATTGATGAGCGGAGTAAGACAAAGCAGAAATCATAGTGTTATAAATGTACAAGTTGGGATGAGGAGTAAACTCATTGAAAAGTATCAAGGCCATGTCTAAATTCTCAGGGTGTGAAATAGCTGAAAACAAAATGAGTCTACTCATGGGAAATGTTTGACCAATGAGATTGCTCCTCATTATTTGTCCCAAGATCTGTTTAAAATGATCCCTTGTATTGCTCCTCTCGAGCAGCATAAGGGACGGGTGATTGAGCTTAAGAGATACAGTAGGATCCCAGGAACTCTTTCTACTGCAAGCAATAAAACTGAGAAAACGAATGCCTTTCCTATACCCGTACATAGAATCACGAGTAAATAATTCAAAATAATGAAAAGAAACAAAATACCAAAAACTTGGTTTAAATTTCTGCCATTACGGCCAGAAAACTAGAGTGATCCATATTCAGCTCTAACTCAGTTCCAGCTCCAAATAAGAAAGGAGAAATATAACAAGCAACTCAAAAGGACAGGTTGTGCATGATGCAAATAAGAAAAGATAAACTGCTCTGATGAAGACTTCAGGAATTGGCGTATATACACCTGCTGTTAATTTGTTGTCACTTGCCAAATGCTAAGAACACATTACGGTCCAAGGAGAAAAAAAAGTAGATTTTCTTATTTGGGTCCAAAGAAAGATTAGATTCAGAGCTATAGTCCCACTAAAAACAAACTCATGTGATAAGGTCCTGTTTGGCCTACGAAACGAAACCATAAGCTCCAATGATATCTTAAGCCGAAGGCATTATGTTGTCTAAGATTCCCACCCAAGTTCGAAAAGCCCATTAATCAACATCTTTATTTAGCAGAAATATCAATCCGTTCTTTCAATCCAACAAGCATAACTGAGATGGGTTGATAAGAGTAAGAAAGATGGCAAAATACGATCTTCACTAAAGAGAGAGCCATCCATGGTTGGACTGAATCAGAAGCATCAAACTTCGACCACGAAGACAATCTATGTAAAACTACACAGAAACCGAAAGAAGTACCAGAATGGTGGAAATTTACAACCATGCCAATTAGAAGAGAACTTATGAACCCATCGCCATACGGAAAGTAAGTAGTACAAGCGAAGCGATGCTTAAACCCTATCTCGGAGAAACCGAGAAACTCAAGTCGGATGTTACCTGAACATCTAATCAACTCAACTGCTACGGCCCTTAAGTTGAGCCCAAAACTATGAGTAGACCCATTTGGGACATTCACTTGGACGTGTGGGATAATAAAGGGTCGAATAGTAAACGGGGACGATCTTTGCGACCCGAGCCAGCGGAACACAACATTGAAACAGTTGTAGAACTAGTAGTTGCTAGCTCTTCGCCTCATAGGCAGCCTCACATTGTACCAGTGCCGGTGGTAGTGCAGCGGGGTTTGCCACTGATACCGAGGGAGGCTCTGCAATAGGTGATGATTGTAGGAAAATTTCGGGGTGTCCATCACATGGACACAGAGCGGAAAATAAAATTTTTTTGTTCCGAGAAGTTCCCGAAAGCCAGGATCTATGTGTAAGTATAATCAGTCAAACCATAACGACCAAAGGAGACCGTCTCTAACGGTATCCACGCAGAGGTCGGAAACCTAACCGGGACAAACCCTTTGACCCGGGAATAGCTAGACTAAGGAAAAGACTGCTAGATCTCACCTTAGCCTTGGAGAGCAAGTGATTAAACCTTGGTGAAGCACCTTGGAGATGAGAAGAGAGTGAAGAAAGCCTTGAAAAATCCAATTTTTCTTTAAACTTCCATGTAAGTTTCGGCCATCATCTCTTCACCTACGACTCCAGCAGCTTCCTTATGCCTTCTATATGTGTTTTAACTAATTAAAAGAACATATAAAAGCTTGGTAAGGGAGAGCCCCACGTGGGAGGGCCATTAGCCATTAAAAAGTCAAGTTAATGATGTAACTTTGACTTTTCAAACTAATCTTCTCCTTTTGCTTTCCTCCACCGACCACACTAGCTTCCTTAACTCTTAAGGCTTGCTTTTATGCCTTTTAATCTAATTAAAAGGTCACTTAATGGCTTGGTAAAGGAAAGCCACGTGAGTGGCCTTAAAAGTGATTAAAAAATCAATTTAAAGATGAAGTTTGACTTTTCAAACTTCATCTCCTCCCTTCATCTAATGACATGTGTCCACTCATATATTAATTAATTAATCTAATTAATTAATTGATATATAGGGTTGCTGAAGTGGTCCAGTCACACTGGGGTCGGTCCTACCGGCCTGCCGGGCCCCGCCGGCGAAAAATCACCGGAAACGGTTTTCAGCAATGTCGATGTCGCGATCTCATCGGGACATATCCCAATCTCATCGGGATCCATTTAATCCTATTGCTCT
>JANITW010000234.1:29520231-29537930 GCA_027564335.1 Erythroxylum williamsii | reverse complement strand
AAAATAAAAAAAATAAAAAAATTATCGAACCGGTCCGACCGGTAAAAACCGGTCAAATTGACCAGTTTTGACCGGTTCACACCGGTCCAATTAAGGACCGATTTTAGGGTATGAACCGGACCGGACCACCGACCGGTCGGACCGGCCGGTCCGATCCGGGTTTCAAAACCCTGCTTGTAAGGCCTCGCCCACCCTCAGTTTCTGTAGTGTCTTTAATGCAATTGAAATCACCAACCACTAACCAAGGGTCTACGATATTACTTTCCAGTTGTTGCAAAGAATTCTATAACAAAGCTCGTTGAAATTGAAAGTTGGAAGCATATATGATAGAAAGAAAATTTTTATATTTGCGTTATTAAGTAAACACGATAGATGCAAATGTTGAGAACTTTCTTCAAACACCTGGATAGAAACACGTTTCATGTTATAGTAACAAAGAATTTTGTCATTATAATGAGAAGATATGTTGGTAATGAGGGAACAGTAACTCCTAAAAGCTTAGAGATGTGAGAAATGTTTGAAGCTTTGACTTTGGTTTCTAATAAACTAACTGTACAAGGCTTTTATCCATAATGATATCTTTAACCACAGCTTATTTATAAGGGTCATTAAGACCTCATACAGTCTAGATAAGTACCGTCATGGAGGGGTATCCCCTCTAGGATTTGTGTTATTTTTCAAACGAGTTGATCTTATTCTGGAACTAATATTAGGATCTGAAGTTTGGAGAGTGGAGATGCCATGATTAGTTTGACTAATAAGCTCCTTTAGTGTTAAATAATCTTCCTTAACTGGAGATGCATAATTACAATTCACACCATGCTTAGAAATTTCCAATGAAATGGGAGATTGGTTTAGCATTTATGAGTTGTTAACATATTATAAATTAAGTGTTGCCTGAGTGTCTAAAGAACTATTAGACTTATCTGAAGTATTAAATGCATTAGTGTCAAGTTCAGTTGTACATGTAGGTTGAGATTTGGAAATGTGTTCATCCTGATTATCATAGCTTGCAAACTACTCCTTTTACTGGAAGGTATGGGAGTCATCAACTAGAGTAATAGGAATGAGATTAATATCTACCTCAGAATGCTCCAATGAATTGGCAGACTAGTTTGTATGTTCAGGGGAATTAGATGTAAGATGCACAAAAGAATCAGGAGCTGCCATCACTTCAAGATATTGTTGATTTGGCAAAGTTAGCGAGCTAGCATCCACAAAGGGATCAATATTATGATATGCAAGCAATTCTTCATGCCATCCAATCTTGAAAATTTACCCAGTAGGCCTCTATTGTTTCTTAATGATATTAGGTTGCTAAAGGTATGAGATAGGAATCTCAATACATTTGAGTTAACCAAATTCATCCAACTTGAGCATGGGTAATTAATATGGTAATATAGATTGTCTATCCACGTCAATGTAGATCTTTGTATAGCAGATTTGCTCCATATAGGCAATTTACGTGTCCATATAGATCAGTTTACTGATAAAGTTAACCAAGTAACTCAGGCTATCAATGGTCCAAAACTTAAGAGGTATATTATGAAACTGAAACCAAATTAGGAACACATTAATGCTGCCCCTATCACACTCCAAACCTGGTTTCCATTTCTATAAGAACAAAGGTTGACTGCCCACATGCCAAGGGCCAGATTCAGTGATTCCCTTTAAATATTGATTTGAACTAAACTTAAATAAAATGTTGTCATCCTCTATAAACATAGTCTTCTCCAAATCCTTTTTTTTTCCTATCTTGCTTCCACTTAAGCTTTCACGATTGGGAAAGTGAGACGTTTGTTTCAGAAAAAGCCAACTAACAATGAAGACCATATAGCAACTCCAGCTTGCAACAATTCACGAGGAGGAGTAAGAACTCCATTTTGCAACACATTAGAAAAATGTTTGAGTTTATTTTTATTATATTGGGTAGTGAGTTCATACCACCTGCTCCTTTGATAGGAGATGATTACTAAGAGGGCTCAGCTTGAGCAATTCCTTAAAAAATGTATTTGGCTGAATCCTTACCTGTAATAGCATCAGCCAACAGTGGGAAAGGTGAAGAGTCTAGGAGGGGAGGAGCCACTCCATTCATAGTTATTTACTAAGCCTAAACAAGCCTTCACCTAAGATGGGAATCAATAGGAGGAAAAAGGTAAACAATATAGGGCTGGTGTCGAGAACAATTTCTAAAGTTGGTAAGAAAGGAGGGTAGCGTGGGATAAGTTTAGAGAGAGGTTAGAGGAAAAGTTAGAGAGAGGTCAGGAGTATTTATTTCTAACGTTATTGTAAGATATTTTTAGGAAACTCAATCATGGACACTACAGAAAAATAAATTTATACAATTTTAATTAGATTTAAATAATTAAATCACTTAAAAACCTGAATAATAAAAATTAATTGGATCATACATCTTTACACTTGCAATAGAAGTTCTTATTAGAATCATTCAAAAGAATATCACCACTATGACTAACTTCAAATACCATTATAAATGCAAAGAGAGTTAAATATTTTCAACTTGGTATATATTGATGACATCCTATTATTTTATGGGAATGATCCTAACATATTAAGAACTATTATCTCTTCCCTCAGCTACTTAACTAAGATGTCAGGGCTAGAAATCAACTTTGAGAAGAGAAAGCTCATGGTATTCGTTAGTATCTCGTATGCAAACATACTAGCGTAAATTACATCTATGTAACTACAAATTTTAACTTTTACATACCTTGTGTTACCTATTTTCACCTAGAAATCCAGGGCTACTGGATGCCAACATTTGATAAATCTAATCAAGAAAAGAGTGTCCGTTGGCATAACAGATTCCTATCCTTAGCAGGAATAACCCAACTTGTCAAAATAGTCCTTCTAAATCTATAATCTCATTGGTGTGCACATTTGATGATTCTTCAAAGGATCATCAAGGAATTAGAGAATTTAATAAGGAGATTTTTGTTGTTAGGAAACATTAACAACTCTTATGGAGCTAAAGTTAAATAGACTGAAGTCTACTAACGCAAACAGGAAGGAAGTTTAGGCCTCACATCAGTCAAACTTAAAAGTCAGACGTTTATTACCAAAAAGATTTGGAAGTTGTTAAACAACAAGGCATCTATCTGGGTTAGATGGTTGAATGTCTATTACTTAACAATAATTACTTTTGGAATTTGAAAGAATGCAAAGAACTTTCATGGCCTTTCATTAAAATATAGAGATTAAGGAGCATAATATATCCTATAATAAAAAAATTAGGAATGGTTTAGATTTGTGACTTTACCCTATACAAACAAGAGGTACTAACCTCATTGAGAGGAAGATTCCCATTAAACACTAAGGTAGTTGAATTAATTTCTCGCTATTTTTGGAGTTGTAAAATAGAGAAATGTCCAACATTATAGCTAATCCTCCCAACTATAGACCTAACTAGGATGTTGATGATCTGTTTTTATGGTCTCTAGACAATTCATATAGCTTATCTAACAAATCCTATTTGGAATTTTTGGATCACACTTCGCTAAGGTAAGTTGGTCAAAACTTATTTTGTCCAACTTAATAATTTTAAAGCAACTACAACCTACTAGCTAACAATCAAAGCCAAACTTTAGACTAAGGACAAATTCTAGACTACTGTTAATCCACTATATGTTCTTAATAAAGTTAAACTTAAGTTAGTTCCTCGTCTACTTTTTCAATGTTCATATGCTCAAGCCATATGGTCAAATGTTCATATGCTCAAGCCATATGGTCAAGAATTTACATAACTCTTAAATTGTGTTACAACGTATAAGACTGTTTCCAAATCATTAAATGGGTTTGTTAGGAGAGAATTTTGTTTTGTTCAAGATGGCTTTCACATGTTGTGTATATGTCATTTAGAGAGAAAGGAGCAATCGAGTATATAAAAAATAGGATTTGGAAAAGTATATCCTAGCTAACAAACTAATTTGCTAGATAAGAGCTACTTGCCTCTAACAATTGCCACATGGTAATTAGTCTTAACACAAAGAATTTCTAGGGCCTAAGCTAGTTTCTAATTAATATATGGTTTTATCTATTTAAATTATCTTAAATGGCATTATATCTATCACCGGCTCTGAAGCTATTACTTCTTTATGTATACAATGAATTTTGGATATATATTTATTTACTTTATAAAAAATTCTTTTAAGGTGAAGGCATGAGTGCCAACTCCCTTATGCCTTCATCCTATTTATAGAGGAAGACAGAAGATTTTATTTTTATTGAAATTAAACTTTTTAATTATAATTAAAGTCAAACTCTAATTAGAATTATAATTTAATTTTAATAAAATAAAATATCTCATATTTAATCTCTGAAGTTTATCAAACTTTATAATTAAGTCCAACTTTAATTAGTTTTTCTCTTTTTAGCTGCTTCTTTATGAGTGAATTTTTAGATTCTTAATATATTAGCAATGTTATAAATCATAATTTTAATTCATAACTATAATTGGATAAATTAGACTCCTTTTAATTTATCTTTAATTCTCCTAAGGATGTCATATATATATATTTAAAGTTAAAAAATGATGTACTTTTTATGTTTCGATCGAGTCACGGGCTAGGCAGAGTTTTACCCATGGCCTGTGGCTCGGTCAACCCTGGCTAAAATCGGGCTAGCCCAAAATTGACATTCCTAAATTCTCCAATTAAACAATTTACAATCATAAATAAACATGGACGTTTAGCCACAACTTATGACCACTCAAATATTAGGAATGGCAAAGTGGTTTGACTTAACCTTTCTATGTATAGTTATGACGTATAATTTAATCATTTCATTATGCAATATTTCAAGTAGACATAGAGTATGAATTTAGTGTCTACCCTTTTAAATTCAATCATGTTCATTCTTGCTAATTAGTAATTAGTTTATAATTAATACTTGAAATCACCATTTTAAATCTTAATCCGTTCTAGCCAAAGAATTTCTTAAATTACTACTAATCAATAGCATTGAAACATTCTTTCTAATTACTTTAGAGTGATGAATCCTTTATTTATATACTTAACTATTACTATCATACTATATACAATTATTACCGAAGGAGATATCCTAAATAAAAATAAGTCATAAGTAGTATCAAAACATAGTAGTTCTTCTATGAGATACTTTGATAATCTTAAGCCTAATGTTTAATTATATAGTTAGTATAATGAACAAATCTATAGACATATAAGTAATTTTCCATTTAGGATCCCTAAAGTTAGATCAATTCAGTTAAATTATTCTCTAATAAGAATTCACACATTTGTTTTAATATCTTTATATTCTAATTTATGAGATCAATCACTTTCTTCATAAGAAAGAAATATATTATGTATTAGTTTTACTGTTCCACCAATATCTTATCTTAAAGAAACTACAACTAGGAATAACTGAAGAATAATACATAAATACAAATAAATCTCATAATTATGATGGCATCATAATTTTAATTATTACAATGAACCTATTGACTACAAAGGATTAACTAATATCCTCCGACTTGCACTAAATTCAATCACTTATGTATCTAATACCATACCTAAGCCTCATTACAACCTGTATAAAGACCTTTAGATTTGTGCTTCTAGTTTATACATAAGTGATGGAGATGTGATTTTATTGCAAGCTTATGGTAAGAGTTCCACTATGCATTGATTGAGAGTTTTGATACTTTTCACCCTAAACAGTTGATTGCATTGAGTGAAATCTTAGTAAGGGTTTAAAGATTAATGCTTTGATTTCAATGCGATTATTGATGTGATTATTATTAATATTGACAAAGAAAGTTAATTTTAGGATAATTTGATTCTAATTGTACATCAATTTGATTTGATTAGAGATGATGATGTATAATAAGAATGGACAAATCAAGATTGATGATGAATTGATGTCGTAATATATATAGTTTTGATTATGGTTTGCTTGAGGACAAGCAAAAGCTTGAGCATGGAGATATTGGATAGATGCATAACTGGTCATGTTTATACCCTATATTTGATGTATTTTTACTTGATATTTTAAACTTTCATTGTGTATTTGGTACTTAATTCATGCCAAGTGTGTTCACAAAATACAATTGCTTTCGTGAACTTAAAGGAGAAGAATTTGGAAGAAAACATAACATAAACTCAAGATTTGAAGCATAGAAGGGATGAACGATCATACATCTATCTGTGCACTTTTCCTAGGCCATGTATATTTACAATTTTTGGAGATTTTGGTTATGCACAGTCTAACACACGGTTGTGCATCAGCTCATGCATCTTCAAAAACCCTAAATTTCAATTTAAAAAGACATGTTTGTCCTAAAAAAGGAGGAGGAGACTGGAGGAGGAGATTCCAAACATGGAGATCATTCTCAAGGGGTGATTTTGATCCAAAGAAGTAGAAAACATGAGGAATTCATTGAAAGATCCGTCGAAATACAAGATCAAACATCTACATCGCAAAAATATTCGATAGAAGACAATGAGAGAGATTTAGAGTTATAAAACCATTGTTTTCAATTCGTTTTTCTTTCAATGTATGTTTGATTTTGTGTTTGATAATGTGTAACTAAACATCTCGTTAGTATTTAGGTTAGATGAACCCTATGTTAATACTTTGATATGATTTGATTCTTTTATTAATACAATTGGATTGTTATATTGGGATTTAACTACATGTTTTATTTATGTTCTAATAGAACTGGGAATATTATGTCATAATTTGATTTCATACATGTAGATTAAGAAATCCTATTGATGAATAGATCCACCATAATTGAAAGGAGTTGATTGCATCCCTAAAGATATGATGACATAAATCTTCCAGATTAGGGTTAAAACTAATAAAGGGATTCAAAAATTGATAAAACAATCATATAAACTTTAACCTGGGTAATTTGGTTGAAAACTTTAAGATTAGTTGCTAATAAAATCAAGGCCAGTCATTAGCATGCCCTCAAAATCTCCATAATCCAATAAATCAATAAAACAATTGAGTAATAAAACATCAATATGTTAAGGGTCTATTTTATTTCACTTTCTTTAGTTTCATTTTATTTTATTAAAATCCAAAATCAATATGTAGGTTAGATAATAGGAAAAAGGTAATTACTAGTAATCATTGTCTTTGTAGAATAGACCCATTCTTTCTGGGACTAGCTACAACTAAAAGTCAATCAATAGTTTGAGCATATAATGGGCCTGAAATCCTTAAAGGATGTAGAACTAATGGTCTTAGGTATCAAACTGATGTGGGTTTATCTCCTTTAAGAGTATTCCTCTAGAGAAGAATTCCTTTACTACTCTCTTCACCAAAAGACTAACTTCCTGCTAGGTCTTAGGAAAGAAGAAGCCATTAAAGCCATCAAAACCTAGGGATTTGTTAGGGTTCGTCCGGAAAACCTCCTCATCTATCTCCTTGTCCTTAACAGGCATAGTAAGTGATTTAAAGTACTCCTGGGTGATCCTCTTTTTAATGAAAAGGCTACGTAATAGAGGAGAAGCAAGTAATCTACAAGTGTAACCATAAAATCCCTTTAGGTGCCTCTCAACTTCATTAAGTATATCCTTTTGCTAAGTATTATTGTACCATTTGGCAATTTTAGAGAAAAATATTCTATTTGCATTATTTCTAGCCAATATAGAGTTGAAAAAACTTAGCACACCTTTCACCTCCTTTTATCCAATTAGATTAGCTATTTGCTTCATCAGACTGGAATGATCTCTGTTAGGTCTCTCAAGAACGTCTTCTCCTTGGTTAACAGAAGGTCATTATCAAGCTTCCTAACTAGCTCCCCCCAAATTAAGAGCCAACTCCTCTTTAGCTCTATCCACGACTTGTTGTGTAGTGAAGCCTCTTCTATTCATTATACCTTTCATCTCTAATTTAATCACCTTCAATTTTTGGACACATATACATTAATGTGAGCCCACAAATGTTGACTCCAATCCCTTTTAAAGTCCTTCATACAAAACCAATATACTAAATCACGAATTTATTAAACCTAAAAAGGCCTCTCCTTTTATGTTTTTGGAAATGATTCTCAACCAAAATTGGGGAATGATAAGAAACAATGGATCCAAAAAGGTTGTCACACTATTAGGGAATTGGATTATCAGACCTTGTTAACTAATAAACAATTTAACTTTCTTCTCAAAGCCCACCTTCTAGACTACTTATTACTCTATGTATAATAGTCACCTTGAAACTTTAGATCAAATATTCCTAGTTTCTATACATAGTCATTGAAATCAGGAGAGAAGTTTCTCAAACTAAAGTGACTATCAAATTCAGTTCTAAATAAATTAGTGTTGAAATCACTAAATAATAACCAAGACCCATTCATGTTCTTATGAAATTCTACCAAATTGTTCCCTAAAGCCTTCTTTTGAAAATCATGATTAACCCTATAAATCACTAAGGAGAAGATTGCAATCGTTTCCTAGATAAATATCCATTTCAGATGGATTACTTGCATTTTTATCTCAAAAATTCAATATACACAAAATGAGGGAATACCTTATGATAATCCTCCCTAAACCATTGGCTTGATGGTTAGAAATAAATTTACACCTGGTGCTCAATATATTTGGGATCCTAAGATTCTTAAAACTAATTTTAATTTCTAAAAGAACAAAAATAAATGATTTTGTATTAAAGACAAAATCCCATAAACCTAATAACTTATTAGGGAAGTTGACATGCCTTACATTCCATGTAATGATTTTCATTTATTAATAGATTTATGTTTAGAGCCCTTACCTTTGCTCCTACTAGATTTCCTTTTGGTAACTGATTGAAATTCCTTATTTAAGGCATAGAAATAACTCTATGTCTATTGAATTCACACTAAAATCCAAGTTGCTATGGTTGTAAGAAAAGTGGGAAATCAAAAACATGTCATGACCCTTCCTTAATAATTTTAAGGGCTTGAGCCTTTGACGAGAAGTTAAACATAATGTATCTATCTTCTACTATCAATACATCTATTAATCCTTTGTTTTTCCATGTTGATGGTACTAATTTTTGTATTACAAAAAAGGCAAATCTCTAATCCAAAAAGGGCCCTATTAAGAGGTTCTCCCATGATTTGACTTCCTCTTAAAGAATTTTCATATTCAGGAAAACGACAACTCTCTCAACTTTAACCTTAAGAGGATATAAATACAGTGCTTGTTCAACATTCCCTTTTAGTACCTGTTTCCAAGTCTTTTGATCTCTAATTTGATAGGAGGCATTATACCTGATGAGGGTAAAGGAAGAAAATCTTCTTTAACATAGCTATAGATGGTAGCTAGTTTAAAGGCTGCATAGTGTCTAAAAGGAAAAGAGATGTTTGGCAGGGAGCTAAAATAGGAATGCAGTTACCTAAAATACAAAGATTGGGGGCGAGAAAGCAATTATAAAAGTAACGAGCCTAAAATGCCCTCAACAAAACTCCCCCCAAGTGGAAGGAATGATTGTTGAAAGTTAAAGAACCAAAGGAAGTGAGGATTGGGAGGAATTTAGGTTAGTGATGGATGGAAGGAATGATTGTTGAAAGTTGAAGAACCAAAGGAAGTGAGGATTGGGAGGAAGTTAGGTTAGTGACGGATAGAGGAGGTGTATAGAGATTAGCTAGGATTAGACTTACAGAAGCAAGAATGGGGATAAATAAGGTGGATGGTTAGAGAGAATGCAGATAATCTCTCTCTAGCCATATGATCTTTGTATTTGGGGAAGTGGGTAAGATCAAATCCTTATTGACACAATAAATTTGGTTAAAATATTTAAACAACACTAGCAAATGATAGTCTTTTTTAATGAAGTTCTTATATTTTATGATAAACAAAATACTAATGTTCTAAAAATAGATTATTTATTTATACCCTGAGGTCAATCACGACATAGTAGTCTTCCTTTACGATCACATTTTACAATTCTTATATTTATGATTTGAAAACTGCTTTTCATTACAACATAAACACAATTCCTTTGAAATTTGTGCGCTTAATGCCTTTAAAAAAAGGTGAAATTGAAATTTGTCATCCAGAGGTTTAGCTGAAGTTGCTGATTGAGGCTTAGGTGCAACAGGAATCATTAATGTTAAATCAGATGAGCATTGGAATTTAAATAAGTGGAGCATCTATGACTTGTTTCGTCGCTATAGCACATAAAGTTGTTTTAGCAAGTGACTTGGAATGAGTTTTAAGCTTGTTTCTTTGCTAGCACATAACTGAGTTTTAAGTCCACCATGGCAATGCCATACGGGTGAAGATTCGAAGAGGGACGACCTATAAAAACATAAAAATCTGTCAACCACTGTGCTCCCTGATTCTTGTTGTTTGCTTCGAGTGTTGAAACTCTCTTTTATGGGATCCTCTTCTCCAGACATTTTGGTCAATACTGAAGCATATTGCTTCAAACTAGGTTCTGAATTACGAATGCAAACAATTCATCATATTTATACAACCGCTCTTGCGTATTAGAACTACTAACATCAAGAAACTCCTTCCCAAATACAACACAAGTAAGCATTTGTTTTACCTTTCCTAATTCACCCGTCTATAATCAAATGACATAATCATGATTACTGCCAACCAATTTTCAGTTTTAAACAATTTGAAAGCTACCCAAAATAATCATAATCTAAAATTGAAAAATAAAACATGGTATTTCAAATGCTCTCACTACCTGCTCTCATCCATGGGTTCATTTTGGTTACAAGAATGAGATTGTAAGCTCTTGTCATCTTGCCTCAATTCCTCGGGTGTTTTCGAAACTGAATCTTCAAGTGCCTCCAGGAAAGACAGAACAGTGAACTTGTCTGCAACATCCGGAAAACTTGTCAGTGTTAGTACCATTTCCACGTTAATTTTAATCTTCATTAAGGCTTCACAACAAGATCACAAAAGCCTCTGCTGATAAGCAATGGTGTAGAGCTCAGTAGAACGTGTTTGGTCATTCTTTATTCCCTTTCTTCTTACCATTTCCATTTACAAACATTTCAAATTGAATCATTTAGGAGATGAAATCACACTTTTTAATCCTCGAGTTCTCAACTGTAACTTGCCATTAATTGGCTAATGAATTAACATAAAGTCTAAATGAGTTCTAGCCACAAAACAGCTCAAGGTAACACAACAAATTTATGCAGGAGACATAATACAAAAGCATTGTACAGGCCACTTACATTTACTAGGATCAATGCCAAATTGCGCCAAATCAATTTGCCCTGTTCTGAGAACCTAGAAACCGCTCTCAAATTGTTACCCTCATTAAATGGGGAAAAATTAAAATGTCGATAAGGTAATAAAACACAGGCGACTATTTTCCCATCTTACATAAGTGAAAGTATCAACTTGCTGACGGAATGGTGGGCTCTGTAGCAACTCTAAAATGTCATCTGGAGTCCACTGACCCTGCAACCACATAGTTCTTCAAAATGCACTGAAACATAAAAGGAAAATTCATATACAATACTGTTTAATACCTCAGGCAAATATGACGCTAATCTTTCTTGCAGTGGCAACGTCTCAATCAATGGCAAAATCAGATCAGCTCTCAAGAGATCACCCAGTCCCAAGCCTAGAAAGAGGGAATTCTCACATGAATGGAAATATTTGTAAGACCAAATAAATGAATAAAATATTTCTTACACAATATGTGAATTTGAAGATGACATAAACACAAAAGGCAAAGAAAAACATAAATGATGAAGGAAGAACACTAGTCTTTTGGAGACCTGAATTGTATGTCTACAGATCTAGAAAACTTTAGTGACGCTTTGAGAACGCTATAAGAATCCAGCAATTTAACAAGAGGGAAGAAGATAGAGAATAAACCAAAAAATAGAACAATCAACAGGATAAAATTAAAATAGAGATGAGGAGAATCAGAAATTCTATGTTTGAGCTTATATCTTATGTGCTAGGAACCCTTCATATTTACGAATCACGGAAACAATGAACCAAATTTTACTCTCTATTGTCATCTAGTATTTTTCACTCTTAACAACAGAAATTTTTTCTTGTCAATATCACCTAGGTAAGACAAGGCCATGCCTAGATTAGTTATCTGACAGATTTCTCCATATTTTGACCTACAAAGAACATACCAATAGCTTATAAACCCAAAAGTGCATGTAAGACCCTGCAGTTAAAACATGGTCCCAAAATAGAAAAATACCCATCAAGATACACCTCAAAGCTCGCTTTGGAGATTTTATTAGTCATGAATTTTATGCAGAAACCATCACAGACAACTACTAAGATATATGATTAGACTAAATAAGTACCTGCATCTTGATCTCTGGCACTATCTGTAACATGTACGTTGGAGAAAATCAAATAACAGAACAATATAGAACAAGATTACTATTGTGACAGAATTCTCTAAGCAGAAATCATGATACCTCCTGGGTCAATATTACTCAAAATCCTTTGCAGGTCTTCCATTTTGACTGGTCCCGATGAGGATGTCACATCACTAATTACTTCTGTTCCAAGATTTGGGAGAACAAAGTTTCCAGCTCTGTAAGTAACAAAAAATAAAATAAAATCAGGATGATGGCATCAATGCCAAGCAATACATATACATACATACATAAATATAAGTCAAAGGGGGTAAAGCTGGTCATGCTCACATCAAAATGTCAATTAAGAAGCAAAACTGACCAGAAAACGGAAAAACAGAGAATAAAAATACAAGTTAACAAAATCTGACAGAGGTTACAAGTGTTTCTTGCATATTTTTCCTCTTTCTTGTGGGGGTTTGTAGATGCGGGGGTAGAGGTGAGCTTGGGTTGGAGAGAGATGCTTAAAGGATAGGCAGATTGGAATTGTGTTTTTATGATAGAACATTAATACCTTGATGAAACATCATCCTCAAGCATGTCTTCAGAAATTGGTAGAGATGCAGAAACATCGGCGTCTTCTTCGGCCAGGAACTCTGTAAGATAATTGTCATAAAAAATTGCAGAGAAAATCAATAAATGATTTAATAACACCAGCAAAAGCTGTTGAATTATAGGCAAGCTGCTATTTTTGAATTATTGAAGATCAAAGGTAATCAGGATATTGATAGCAAATAGTTGAAATAACTTGGGTAAGAAAAGATGTGGATAAATCAACAAAAGGTGTAGCTGTATTTCAAGGAATGAGATGAGTATTTGGCCCAAACCCAAGCTCTATCAGGTTTTACAGGCCCAAACCCTTGACAGGCCCAAAAATCACTATTCATCAATAAACAAAACAAAACGTCATTTTGTTATATATATAAAACGACATTTCAACAATACACAAAACAATGTCATTTTGTTACACATACAAAATGATGCTGTATATGAAAGAAGTTTGGACTTCAGGTTGTGAAGATTGAGCCCAAGCTCACATCGAAGCCCAAAAAAGGGCCCGAGTCAAGCCTAAAATCCTATCAACTTTAGCCAAAACTATTGACTTCAGATTGGACTAGGCCAAGCAAAGCTCAAAGTCTCTTGCTAGCCTTAAATGGGAAGCAACAAGAGATGTGTGTAGAAAAACTTAAGATAACGTAGCTTGAAGAATAAAAAAGGATGCAAAAAGAAGATTTAGGAACATAATAAATTGGAAAATTTATGGTACTTTGCAAAAAAAAAAAAAAGATGATAGGTAGTAGAATTGTGAAAACTCAAATGGAACATAAATTTACCTAGTGGCCGGTTAATAAAATAGTTGACAGAGCTACATAATTGCCAGTCATCTTCCTCCTTTGGCTCCTATCAAAATATGAAAAACCGAGATCTATCATCAACAAATTTACGTTAAACGCAATAGTCAAAAAACACAAGCCAACTAAACCTCACTTGCATCCAAAAGAAAAATTTGCGGTCATCTGTGTTGAACTTCAAGATGTAAACCCGTCCGGCCGCTTGATTAACCTGAGCAAAACAAATAAAACAACACAAAAATCAACTGCAAGACCAAAACTTCCCAACATACAAAGTTGTAAACCTTAAAATACCTTCTCAAAAACTGCTTCATCCGGAAAAATTATCTGATCCTATAAACCAATTTGTCAAGTTAAACCAAGATTTCTAACAAACTAAAATTATATGACACATAGCACAAAACAATGACCAGTCAATTTCTAGTTCGTTCAAACAATTAGGAGTTGAAACTGAAAAAAAAAGTTTAAAATATGATATGCAACATAAAATCCAAAAGCCAAACTTTATTGTTCAGCCGTTAAGCATTATAACTGGTTGCAACTGAAATCATGTTGATATTTGGGAAAAGAAAAAAGGATACGTCTTCCACAACATTTTTACCGCGATCTAGCCACAGAAAATGGACCAATCCCTCCTCACCCTGAAACGGCCGAAAAGAGTAAGGACATTAATTTGAAAAGATGAATCAAGATATAGTTCACATACATTTACATCTATTTATATATAAATGCTTCTGAAAAATAACATAACACTGATTAAAGAAACAGCTGTTTTCAGTAATTCCAGCAGGAACACTTGGAAGAAGAAGGACCAACTACCCTTCCTATGCGAACAAGCCCCTTTCGTGTGTCAGGAATGACCCTTTTCCCTTCAAAAACCATTTTACCAGCGCGAAACTCCAGCATAATTTCCTGCAAAGAATAAATACTTTAATGTAAAACTACAACATGACTACTAATCACCCTTAGTTACAAAAGTCCAGTTGTAACAAGAATGACCCTGACACAATATACAGACAATAAAATATAGGTAGGATGTTCATTTATAGAAATAAGACCCAAGGTAAGAAAGTGTCACCATGGCATGTTTCAATTACTTCCATATCCCGACAACAAGTCATTTACATATGACAAAATACAAGAAAAGAGAGAAAGTAAATAAATGAGCAACATACAACAATTCATTTTTTCAAAAAAGAAGAAGAAGAAGAAGAAGAAGAAGAAGGCAACCCAATCCAGAAGTGCCAAGATGGACCTAATAACCAAAAAGTCTTGCTGAAAATCAAAGACAAATATCACAAAACTCGAAAGGATAAATGGAAAAGCTGGAGCAATTAAAGTCTCCAGCAGGATCGATATAGGTTCTATGAACCAAAAACAAATGTTAGACCACAAGTATCAATATAAGGAAATACATACACATACATCCAACCTTACCTGCATTGAGGGGAGAGTTTCGGTTGAGCTAGAACCCATTGATACACTTGTTTGTGTTGTTGAACGATAAAACACCCCTAGAAGAACCAAAAAGAAAACAAAAGTGCAAGGTCATATTGGAGCGATCGGAAAAGCAAAAAAGCAATCATATAATGCAAAAATTAACAGCGTACAACAAGATGCACAAGAAAATCTGAAGCAAACCCAAGCTGGGTGCAGAATATATCATCAGAAACTTAACAAAATCCAAAAAACTAGGGAAATTCATTATCCAAATTAAGTCAACAGAAAAAGGCAATCGTCAAAACAAAACGCCAAAAATTCAGATAGGAAACAGAAATATCAGATCGACATTGACAGAAAGATATTACCTTCCCGTGAGGATTTGAATCAGTGTAGGAAAACTAAGAGCAAAGGGTTTTTGATTATCTACTTTTCTTTAATTACCGCTAATTTTAAAAAGCAGTAGACGTCGTAACAAGAGGTTTGGGCCGGAAACTGTCGGGACGGGCATTAATAGTGTGTGGTGGTGGGCCACCGCTTCAGCGGACAACGTAATCCACCCTTAATCATAGCGCGTGGGTCCACGCTCTCCAGCAGTTTTTATCTGGTATTTCGTTATGTTGTCTAAACGATAACACACGACTATTATTGATGTGAGTATTTTACTTATTTAAATTTTATTATGTTAATATTTCTGTCAATTAACTTAAATTAAATGATAATTCTTTTATTACTATGAATATGATATTTTAATTATTAATAAATTTGATTACTTCAAGAAACAATTAACTACCTAAATATAATCACATTATTTGAGTAAATTCTAGAATTAAAAAACTAAGATTGTGGTCCAATCTTATTCTCTCCATTACTAATTGGATGATACTCCCTCCGATTCATAATAAGAGTCGTTTTAGATACATTTTAATTATTCAAAATAGTGTCATTCTTGACTTTGTATGCATATTTATAACTTTTCTTCCAAAATTAATCTTTCATTTCTCTCTCATCTTAATTATACAGATTACAATTTCAAGGCAATTTCTCTCACATGCTAATTTAAGATGCTGATTACCGAGGTCATTTTATGGGAGTATTAATAAAGGTATATATATAATTTTATTAGCTTTCTTAATAAGCATATATTTTTCTAAAACGACTCTTATTATAAATCAGAAGGAGTACAATATATTTTACAATTAAGATTCCTATATTCCTTAATTATTTATTATTATTTTTAAAATAAGAGGTTCAACTCATTAAAAATATTTATATACACTATCCTCAAAACTTAAAAACCTTCTCATTCTTGTGATGTATCCATCTTTCCCCGCTTTCTTACTAATCTTGTTCCCTTCTAATAAAGGAGAATTTAATGACGTTGTCATTTACTCACTATTTTTGGTTGTTTCACCTATCCTTCCTTGTTGTCTTCTTTAGCATGCTCCCAACTTTCACTCATTTATCTCGCTCTCTTTTTAAGATTTCCTCCTTTTGTTCCTAATTGCCCTTCACCTTCAAACTCTTCTTTATCCTTACCTCTGTTTAGCTTGTGCTTCCTTTGCTTGCCTAAGTTCCTTTTGTGTTCAATTTTTCAAAATTTTGTTACTTTTTTAGTAACAAACTTAGGTGAGAACTGTTTCAATAACCTTTAACAATTTCCTTTCCTTTTATGGCAATAGAGCACACTTTAACAACTAACTTTTCTTCACTCTCTTTAAACTCCAACCTTGTATTCCCTCTTGCTACCTAATCTCATGAGCCAATCTTCCTTTGGCTCTCCTCCAGCTTCAAAATCCAAAATTAGTGAATCATGTTTCCGCCTTTATCAATCCTAATCCATGCTAGTTGTCTAAGGTATCTTAATGTTGATTGTTGCCTTTTCCAACTTTATTACTCACAATTTAATGCTAGATGTTGTTGGCATATATTAAAAACTTTCGTACTCTAAGTCATAGCTTGTAGTATAAAATGTATTATTCTCATAAGGATTGATTAGTCACCTAACATGTTGGGACCCGATTTCAGAACCGGACCCTAACCGGAAAAACAAAAAACGAAAGCGAAAAGCGAAACAAAAGAACGAACTAAAGCACGAATCGGAAAACAAATCGCTTAAGCGGAATGGAAAGCGAAGGAATCGAATCAAGCCCACAAAAAATTCAATCGAACAAAATCAAATTTCTGACATCCGAGAACGCATACTTTCATTCTATTCATCTTTATTCAAAACCATTCTAATTTCCCATTTGGAATTTTTCAATTCCATAAACTCAAATATTTTATCTTTCCCATTCATACATATCTCATAAATCTTCTTTTTAACCAATTCTTATTTTTCTTTTGCCAAAA
This sequence comes from Erythroxylum williamsii, assembly GCA_027564335.1. Classification (NCBI taxonomy): domain Eukaryota; kingdom Viridiplantae; phylum Streptophyta; class Magnoliopsida; order Malpighiales; family Erythroxylaceae; genus Erythroxylum; species Erythroxylum williamsii. The sequence goes on along the minus strand of JANITW010000234.1, from coordinate 29,520,455 downwards.
GACACATAACACGTATATCCATATATCCAAATCGCAATTCATACATAATAAGCACTTCGATATCTTAGCTTAAAAATTACAATTCATCGGACCTCCTGTCCGGAATCTCATCATAAACAAATACATTCAATCATCATCATCTACATAGCACTTCAAATAATTCTCAATCATCAACATCATCGGACCTCCCGTCCGGAATCCAAAACACAATCAATATACAATTT
>JANITW010000234.1:29005566-29025377 GCA_027564335.1 Erythroxylum williamsii | reverse complement strand
GTACAAGTCGACTTATCGGTACTGGATGCGTGTAAGTCGACTTATTCATTGTAACAAGTCGACTTGTACACGACTTATACTTACAATCCTGAGTTATATAAGACATCGCCAATATGTCAAACTCTCGTGGGAGAGTATTAAGTGCCTGATTCATTATGAGCTTGTCAGGAATAGGTACGTCAAGTGCCTTCAACTTACTCTGAAGGTGAACCATCCTGATAATGTACTCTCTGACACCTCCTTCTCCTGTATACCTCATGGAGAAGAGCTCTTTAATCAAGGTGCTCTGTTTCCCATGAGAAGACACCTTGTACCTTTAGGAAATGCTATCCATAAACTCCTTTGATATGATCATATCCGGTAATCCACTGAGCAGATGATCTGGGATCGACCTCTTGATGGCCAAATATCACATCCTATTTGACTGCTCCCAGATTGTCATATCCTCTTTATTAGCTTTTGAGCTGATATCAGTAGTGGAGAAGGTCTCTCGATATGCATTGCCATATTGACGTCAGCCATCTTCAGGGCAAACTCAACATCGTTCCTCTTCTTCAAATTGAAACCATTTAAGGTCTTAATCGTGACAACATTGTTGTTTATAGAAAAGGTGACTGCAAGATAGAAAATACAATGTAAAGATTAATATAAATGCAAGATAACAGTGATACTTAAAGCATTAAAGCTGTATCTATACAGAGAATCCAATCATACATATTATGAAACACTTGTGGGCTAAATACATCATATATACATTTAGACCTCTACATGAAAGTGATCAGAGTATAAACTATTAACTCTCATGACACTACTACCTGTGGGTGAGTATATCATTCAAGCAACAACTTTCCTCCATCTAATGTCTTTATATACATCTCAACACCTGTGGGTAGAACAACCAAACATGAGACCAAAGACATCCCCCAACAAGTAAGCGGTACAATCCAAATATTGACTTGAAAAGCTATTCTAGTGACTACAATCTTACTAATACCCACAAACACCACAAACACAAGGGATACATCCTTATGTTATCCTCACATTCTATATGGGCATAATGTACTTGACAATTAGTTATAAATTCAAAAACCAAATGCACAATTAAATAATCACATACAGGTACTGAAAACATTATCTTTAAAATTTATTTGAGACTTTTATTTAAAAAATTCTCAATAAGAGTGACTTTCTCACTTTCACAAATACCAAACTTACCACATGAGACACGAAACCTCAAATGTCTCCCTTATTGCATAAAAAACAAAAGCGTACTAAATTTGGCTAAACGGTAGATTTCAAAAACTTTTTTCGAAATCAAAGTGCAGCGGAAGCATGATAACCAAATCAACATGTTTAATTCATATATGATACGATATTAGAAAAATAAATAACATAAGATTAAGATCAAAATTTTACCAACTCCTTTGCTACAACTTTGACTCCTCACTATTGTATCCTCTCCTTGTTATTGTATCCACTCCTTACTATTGTATCCTCAACCAATCTGATCTACCATTTTTTTCCTTGGATAACTTGGTAAACAAGATCCTTTAGTGGTAAAGGAGAAGTAATATTGTAGAGGTGTTTTCGTTTATAATCAACTAGTTGAAAGAACCAAATTGAGGCACTCTCATTCCTAATTTCGGCTAGCTCATGAAAGAAAGGAGAGGGGAGTCGTAAAAACCAACCAATGCATCACTTCTTTCTTTTAATCAAAATGAAAGAAAGGGCAATAAATCAGACATTATCATTTGTTTAATGTGGAAAGTTGAAAAGACAAAAAACCAAAATAAGACACTCTCATTTTTGATGATATGATGAAAGAAGGGAGAGACATCAACAAATGCGTTGCTTCCTTCTTTTAATCAAGATGAAAAAGAGGCCAATAAATGAGACATTCTCATTTTACGATTATATGATGAAAGAAGGGAGAAAGAGCAAAAAATGCACTACTTCCTTCTTTAATCAAATGAAATTTAAAAGGTTTATATGTTTTTCTACATGCCAATATTAAATGACAACCATTAACTATTTAATGATAAGATCATTAAACCATTTAATGATGATGAGGCATGATAAAAACCCACATTTGATTTAGCAATTCAATGCTAAATATGTAGCTATCCATTTATCTATATAAAACCGAAAATTTACATCATTGTAAATTTTAGTTTTGCCCTCCTTTTTGTCTTTACAAATATTATTTCAATTTAATTAATCTAATTAATCAAATCAAACCAAAACTCAACCCAATATTAAATGTTCTTTTTGGGCTTTTAATTAACACTTAATTAGCGTAAGCCCAACATTTAATCATAGGCTTAAAACCCAATTTAATAACTCTTAATTAAATTGTTCCGGTCTTATTATTCCGAATCTAATTTGGTCCTTTCTTTTTTTATTTTCTTTCCGGTAACCTCTATTTATTTTTCTTACTTTGCTTGATAACCTTTCCTAGAAGCCAAGTGGGGAATCTATTTGGACTTAAATAATTCAAGCTCCAATAAGCCCGGAATTAATTTATTCTCATTAGAATTAATTCCAACTTATTAACCAAATATCATTTGACTAAAGAAAATTAGTTGAACTCTTAAATTACTAAATATTATGAGAACACATGTTTCAAATTAGATGTCCAATTGCAAACTTTATTAATCATTCGAACAATAAAGGGTAAAATTACCATTTTGCCCTTAATTGGTTTTTCCTTATAGATTTCTTGCTTCACTTTATATGATGATTAACATATAAGATCGCATCTTGGTGTTAAGACTTGATAGATAGCTAGTCCATCAAACTATTAGCGCTAGTTTAATCATCAATCTCTGTAAAACATCTAGAAGTGATGATATCACTATACTCTTTATTTGAGTAAATATTCTCTGATACATGTTTCAATTAATAATTCCAACATGTGGACACTATATTGATACTTTGTAAAAATAAATTTCGATCATATGAAGAATTATAATGAAACACACATGAGTTCACCACTCATCAAGATTGTGATTTGTAATAAAAGAATGCAAAAGTTTATATTTTAAGATTAAAGAAATAACCTACTTTAATCTTTAAAAAACATACGTGATTCCATATTAATTTAATAGTGCCATTATCAATAATCAACTACTATCATAATATGAAACTCATCATTCCCTTGAAATAAACTCCTTTACTGACATGGAGATAAATCGCAATACTACAGTTTAAACCATAATTAAGCAACCAACTTGATTATTCAACTGTGAATAAACTAATTTATATTCTAATAATATATATGTTTCCATACATCTCCATGTATATATATATTACTTACAAAAGAATCTTGGTACCTTATGATTAATTATAAAATGTTCATACAAATAAAACCAAACTCTTTGTTTTATTAATAATAAATTTTTTCACTACATAAGTAAGTAGAAGAAGATTAAATTATATGTAAATACACTTATTTCCAGGGCATTATATTTACATAACCCCAATAATCTCCCACTTTCCCTAAAGCAAGCATGACATATCCCTCATTTCCATCCCTCTATGTGACCCTCAAAACTCTTTTGAGACAACATCTTCATAAATGGATCAGTAAGGTTTTTCCCTGTGCGAATCTTTACCACATTGACTTCACCATGTTGTATTATCTCCCTTATGAGATGATACTTTCTCCCAATGTATTTGGCAGCTTTATGGTTTCGAGGTTCTTTAGAATTAGTCACTACCCCACTATTATAACAATAAAGTGTAATGGCATTTTCTGCCTCAGGAACTACTTCCAAATCATTTAGCAACTTGCAGAGCCAAATTACTTCTTTTGTTACTTCATAAGCAGCAACATACTCAACCTTCATAGTCGAATCAACAACATAAGATTGCTTGACCAATGGAACGAATTTCGTACCATTCCGGCCGGTATCGGCCGGAAGGTACCGTACCGGCCAGAAACCGGTACGAAATCCGTTACGTCGATACCGGGGTCAAATTCTGCCCGGTACCAGCGTTTACCAGACGGTACCGGCCGGAATCTTAAATTCCGCCCAATACCGGAAAATTTCGAAAATTGCAAGGACCAATTTGCAATTTCCAGAAAATTTAACCTAAAAAAACTTAGCCCCCCACCCGACTTCTCGATTCTTCTTCAGGCTCCTCTCTCCCACCCCGCACGTCGCGTGCCTCCTCGCCGGTGTCTCTCTCCGTGTCTCGCGACTCTCGCCTGGCCGTCGCCGTCTCCTCCTCGCCATCGACGTCTCGTCCAGTTCTCCAATCCTCCTTCAAGTCTTCGACGTTTCTCCCTTCAAGGCTTCGACAGATCGGTCTCCTCGCCGCCTTCTCCTCTATCCTCCTCGTTGTCGAAGCACCACATGACCACCGAAGAAAGACCTGACCCTCAGACAGTCAGACGACCCTCACCGAAGATCCGATTGGTTTGGGTGTATGTTTTTGATTTTGTGATTGATTTTTAATGAAATTTTTTTGTTGATTGCTTCTGTGATCTTTGGTGGTGTTGTTGATTTGGTATTGTTGTTGGATGGAGGTAGATTTGGGGAAAATGGTAGGTTGATTTCGGCTGAGCTGAGAATGAGGAAAACAAATATGGTGGAACCGTGGAATTGGGGCAAATGGTAGAGCTTTCGGATGATGGTGGATTTGGTGGATTTGGGGAAAAATCTGAATGTGTGAAGTTGTTGAAGTTGACATTGAATTTTGTCATTTTGCCTTGTGGAAGTACCGAATGTGTGAAATTAAAATTGATTGATGATTGGTATTGGTTTGATTGAAAATTAAGTTTAGAATTGGAATAAAATTTGGAATTGCACTGAAAATTAAAATTGGAGTTGGAAATTAGATTATGGTATTTTGCATTTTGCATTTTGGAATGGACTATTTTGCAATATTTAAAAAGTTTAGGGACTATTTTATAAATTTAAAAAATATCCCGAAACGGTACCCGGTACCGACCGATACCGGTACAGTTCCGTTCCAGAGCCCAATCCGGTACCGAGCCCGGTACGGTATTCATAACATTGATTATGATGGTATTGATGTCCAAATCTATTTGGTATTTACTTTTCTATAAGAACATTTCCAAAAGAACCTGATGATTGTTCTTCTATTTCCATTAAAGTAGACTAATATTCCCTCTTTCCAAATCTTAGATACTAACTTACCAAAGAAGATTATGAAGTTGATAAATTCCTCTTTACACATTCATCTTGTTTCGATAATTTCACTTTAAACTAATTGATTTCAAAATCATCAAATGCTAAATCATCAAAATTATTTCCTAAATTAAACTAGAAGACCAACAATAAATACAAAGCATAGTCTGCACTTAATGTATTGGTTAGGCATCTGATACTCAATTGAGGTACTTTGCAAACTTCCCAAAACAAGTAATCTTCTCAAAATAATAATAGATCTTTCTAAAACAAGGCTGCACACAAAACAGTAAGGTAAGGACAAAAACATTTTCAAGCAACATTTTCTAGAACATTAACCACGCATTAACCAATTCACTCATCCCTAACTAAAATTCCATAATAAATAAATTGAAGAACTCTGTAGCAACTAAAATTTTAGAAGAAAAATATGAAGAAATTTGCAAAACACATAAATTGAAAGAAGAAAACTGTTGAGGCAATAAATTAAAAGCAAATGCCTGAGGGATGAGAGCAAAAAACAAATGCAAGTAGTGAGAGAAGAAGACAACTACCTAATAACGACAATGATGAGAGAAGAACACTTCTGAAAAGGGTAAATAGATGTTGATTAAGTAAAAAACACGATGATAGAAGAGGAGGAACATGAAGACAGAAGCAAGTAGCCAGAACACGAATATAAAAGAGGAAAACGATAAAGAGAAATGTGGAAGATGGAAGAGGAATTTGTTATACCCTGTTTGGAACACAAGGAATTGAATTCAATCTTTTAATTGAATTCAATTCACTTGTTTGGTACAATCTTTTTGGCATGATTTCAATTCAGTTATGGATTTAAACCCACCTCTCCTTGTAAATTGAATTCATGCAATAAACCACGTGAATTGAAATCTAAAGGATGCTAGTTTCGTTTTTAACATTAGAAACCCAATAATACCCACAACTTCTCAACCCTATCACAACAGCAGTCGACCCTCTTCTCCCACGCACCAGCAGAACAGAAAGTTTAGAACTTTCTCTAATTTTTCTTTTTCCTAATCCGACCCTTTTCGGTACTTAGTAGTCCAGACTCCAAGCAAGAGATAACAGGGAGGGTTGTGGAAAAAGAATGATTCTTTGATCCAACAAAGCTCTGTAAAACCTCTGTTATGTTCATGAAATCCAAATAACCACAAACCGGAACAACTAAAAGTTAAAGAAATTAATGAAAGAAGTACAAAATATTGTTTATACTTACTGGTTCAAGGCTTCAAGCCGGAGATAAAAGGAGGGATGTGTAGGCCCATAGCGCATCATCTAGTCTTATGCTCTAATCCTTTTTACTGAGATGCACTATTTTCTCCAAGTTTGACTTGATTTTCCTGTTTGACACTTCAACTTGTCCATTAGTTTGAGGATGGCAAGAGGTGGAAACCTTGTACATGATGTGATATTTTCTTAATAATGTTTCCATTACCTTGTTCCAAAAATGGGTTCCTCTGTTGCTAATGATTGCTTTTGGCATCTCGGATCTAGAAAGAATGTTAGCTTTAAATAAATCTATAACAACTTTAGCATCATTAGTTCTAGTGGCTTTGGCATCCACTTATTTAGAAACATAATCAACTACAAGAAATATATAATTAAAGCCTAAAAATGGAGGGAAAGGTCCCATAAAGTCACATAAAAAAGAATAGGAGTTTTTGATAATTGATCCTTATAGGACAAGTTACCTGACCGTTGGCGTATGTCACATGAATTGCAGAAGATGTATGCATCCTTGAACAATGAGTGCTAGTAGAAACTACTCTCCAAAACTTTATAAGTCATCCTCTTTACTCCAAAGTGCCCTCCACATGCATACAAATAGTAGAAGGTTAAGATTGAGGGTGTTTCACTTTTAAGTACACACCTCTTGATGACTTGATTTGCAATAGTGCTTCCAATGTTTATAAACTCTCCTGGTGGATGGGTAATACCTGGAGTAGCTATTTAGTTTCCTAAACGTCCCCCATTCTTCAAAAAAGAATAACTAGGTGTAAAGTAAGATGCTGAAATATCCAATGAGAGGACTTTTAATTGACGATGTGTTTCATATTTTTTGATCAATAGAAGAGGAAGAGGAGTCAATTATTGGATGTATATTTCCAATCTTTGTTCATAAAAGCACCAACATCTCAAGTTTCTCATCAAAAACAAAATCCCTTAAATTTTATAGCTTTTTAGGGTAGTTTAGACTACATAAATTCTATATAATTATATTCATATGGATGGATTTTTAACTTTAGAGTTATTGCTCTAACTTCCTCTTTGTGATTTCCTCTTCTGAACACTGTGGAATTCTTCCTCATTGCACTCATTAATTTCAATTATCTCAAGTAACAATGCTTGGATATTAGTAGCTAACTGAATAGGGGCTGCTTCTCCCAGTTGAGTGGATTTATTCATCTCTTGAAAAACATTAAGATTTTTTTAGATGCCCCTTTGCTAAAGCTTTACCTTTACCTTTCATATTAATCTATTCCCTTCCTGAGTCATATTGACCATTACTTCTTGAACCCTCTTTTGTTATCTAATAGTTTCCTCCTCTTCAGCTGATATTAGCTTGTAGTAATATTCTTTCTTGATGATTTTGCTTATATCCTTCCATTACTTCCCTTATATCTTAATTGAAGGCTTCCATTGTTAAGAACTAGTACAAAATCTTTAAAGAGTGCCCTAACCTTGTCAATGAACTTAATTTCTTTTGGTATATTTGCGCTTATATAGATTCTCATGAAGCTTATTCTTTTCTTTCTCATTGTATTCTCATGCATGCAACGGGGCTTTCTGGGTAACTTTTAAACATGTTTATCACCTTTATCTTACAATATTCCAATGACACATTATGGAGATTCACCTATAAAGGAATTTTTTTTCACTCTCTCAAGGTTGATTCATGGCTCCAATGTTTAAAGGAATAAGTGGAGCTAGGAGAAATGCCACGACCCTCCTCAACCACTTTCAAGGCTTCAAACTGAGATGTAAAAGTGAATATGATCAAACTATCATCTTAAACCAATACTTTCACAAGTCCTCTTACTAAATCATTATGTGCCCACTTGATGATAAAAGGGAAAGGGTGGCTTTTATCTAAAAAAACCAACTAAGAATTATTAACTTTAAATAAGTTACATGGAATGTATAGGGCATAAAATGCCCAAAAGAATTTTTAGTTTTAAAATATTTTGTTTTTGGAATAAACTAGCAATTATTGGATTATTGGAGACAAAACTGAGCATGCTGAACGAGGGATGTTTGGAGTGTCTAGGGAGCCATTGGACCTTTTTGTCTAATCATTCTCACCATTACCATGGAAGAACCATAATTAATGTTGATACAAGAGTAGTTAAGGGGAGATTATTAGAGCAAGTGACCAATTGATTAATGTTTTAGCTAAGTTTATTAAAGAGAACTTAAAATTTTTTTATATCTTTTATGTGTGGATCCAAATTTTGAATTCTAAAGGAGAGAATTTTGGGAGATGATTAAACTAATTTATTCCAATGACATAAACCTATGGTGAATTTTCTCATGTTTTCCCAAACATATCATTTCATTTCAAAAGCTATAAGTATAACAAATGTCTTTGATATTGATGAAAAGAAAAATAAAATTAGGGTGCTTAAGATTGTAGGTAAGGATAAGGATTAAATTGAAGTCTTTTATGTCAAATTGATGATATAGTTAAATTATTTCCTTATGGGGATGACATGCAATTACCATATGAACAAAAATAATGACAAGAGATATAATCACCAATCACTTAGATAACATAAATATTTCATTGACTTTGCTTAAATCATCTAAATATTAAAAGGAAATCTTTTGCTAACATTGATGATTTTTAGATATATTGTGACATATGATGGCATAACTTTTATAGGGAAAAATCCCCTTTATTGATGTTGCTTAGAGCTCAATGATTGAACCCCACAAATCTTTCATACTATATTTTCTTCCCCCATTTTGATTGAGAGATTTTTTATTCATATGTAAGTTGTCATTTGCCAGTTTTACAACCTAGATCTTTTATTGCTCTCTTTTTATTTTTGGATGATGCTTTAACTCTAGGCCTTGCCAATTTTTAACCTAGTGAACTCTTTTTTTTTTTTATGCTATAACTTTTCTCTAGGCTTTTGTTTATAAACTTTTGACATAGTCGGCAACAAAATTTTTGTGTGGGCTATCATGTGTCAAGCTTTAGCCTTATTAATTTTTTTTCTTTTTTTCAATTCTCTCATTTTTAAGCTATAGGATGTAGAATATTGACCAAGTAAGGTGTTGATTTATTCATTATCTCACTTTTGCCTACGCCAGCATCAATTGGTTTTTGACCTAGAGAGCTTTTGATCTCCTAATGTTCTCACTTTTTTCTAAGTCATTGTTTGATTTTTCAAATTACAAGCACTTTGGCTACTCTAACATTTTTGGCGACTATTCTAGCTTCAAACTTAAAAAAGAAAAAAATTTCTTCTTTTAACAGTCTTTTTCTTTTCTTTTTTAATTACTTCAAACTTTTCCATATTGGATTTACTCTTTCCTTCTGATGTATGATAAGAATGTTACTAAGGCAACGAATTTTAGATATGATATTTGAATTGTCTACTAGTTTAGGGCTGATTTTGCTTGGTAGTTCGTTCAAACATTTTGATGATCGATTATGACCCATATGAATTGATAACTTTTAAGGAAGATAAGTTGGTTGGAGTAATGCAATCAAGACTTACCTAGCACATTATGCTTTAGAACTAAGCCACTGATAACTTGCTTAACGAGTTTATCGAATGGTTTTATGTTCATTTTGTACATTTAGATAATTTTATTGGTTTCTTCTTTGAAAGAAAAACATGATCTTTTGGTTGTATCAAGTGAATATTTAGGAGACTATAAATTTCTACTGAATTTATATTTAATCAGCATATCACGCACTAGATCAATGATCATACCAAACTAAAATAGTTTGATCTTCATCCTTTTGTTGGTTCTTGACAAGGCCATTAGAACTTCTACGACTATTAAGGAGAGACCTGGTTTTGCCTCGAGATACAATTCATGAGAGGGTAAATTTCTTAAAAGAGAACAAACTTCTTAATCCTTTGCACAATGATATGGTTTGCATCTTCAATTGTAAGGGATTAGTTTTTTAAGGTAGGAACTAGGGCATCACCAAATTCTCTTTTTCCTCTAAAGGCTCAACAGCATAGTCTAAATCATAGGCTTAACACTCAGTTCAGAGGCCAACAAGCAAGAAAGAGTAATGTCTTTCAAATCAAAGTTTCTTTAACGTTTTTGGTGAAACAGCTAACTCACATATTCATTTTCATAGAAAGCGGCAAAGTACCTTGATCAAAAACTAAAGCCTAGGGAAACTCCGTATCAAGCTTAGGAGGAAGAATAAACTGCACCTTCTTACATTTTAACCACAATGACACATTTTAACCACAATGACATCTCTGCATCATCATTCCAGAACACCAAAAGCAAGGCTGTAAACAAAGAAATTGCTTCTGTAGTCTATAATTGCTACTGTCCATAACAGCACTTACACGGCATATTAAGTGTGTCAAACTCGAATGCTTCGCTTTGGTGAGACACAAGAAATTAAATTAATTAGATGATTACCATGTTAAAAAGTCAAAATAACAAAAAAGGACAAGCATCGAAACCAGTCTAGGAGTGACAGGAAGTTCAATGCTCTGGTAAAACCATATTAAATGATGACAAAAAGTCATACCCATGAATGTTCCATCAGACGTTCAAGAAAGTATTGAGTTGCATGCTATCGTATATGTATCGTGCTTCAATTCACCCCAAGAATAAATTATTTCAGGCATTGACTTCAATTCTTTCTTTCGTTTTTTGGGCTTTGATACTCGATCACTAACAAAAACAGCATCAGAACACAAGATAACCACATATCCCAGATTAATTAAAGAAGCCAAGTAACTATGACTGTAGGAACTAAGTCCTATGATCTGCACATTGAGAATTAGTCCAATATGAAACAATGGACTGCCTAAATTCATGCCGCAAAACAACCAAAATTTTCAATGGCCATCAGCAGCCATGAAACAATCTGGGAATCTGAAGAAAACAATACGCACTATGATCATGACTATTACCTTAGTTTTATGACAGGACCTATGTGTTACTAAGAGAGAATGCGAAGCATTAAATACATTAATGCTGTAATAAAGTTGAAATTTCCATTACAAGACGAAAAATTCTATCATAATCAATGTTAAATATCAGGAACTTTCACGTGAATGCGGTTCAACATTCAGCATTAGTAAGTTATTAAACAATCGATTATTAAAATAAAGATCCAACTCCAAACATAGGAAGCTAATGAAAGGAATAAAATCCCTCAGATTCCTTTTGTATATAAAATGCAAATAACTAAACAAAGCGCAATTTTCACACGTAAACGGACTCTACTCACAGAATGATGAAGTGAAGAAAAACAGATACATAAATGTCTGTACAAGGTCAACGGGTAGCTTGAGCTTCGCATAAACTAACTACACAGGGGGTATGTTGGCGAAAGAGAAGCCCTTGTATCCCTTGTAAGCGTAATATGCAATTCTTGTATAATAAAACCCTGGTATAAAAAGCACCACTCCCAGTATCACGAAGAATATCCCTGTATTCAATTTCATCAAATCAAAACTAATTCAAGCATCATATAGATAGATTCAATAACCCCTTTTTAGCAAAATCAAAATCAAAACTGAAAACAAAAAATGAAAAAAAAAAGCATACCGTGACCTCGGTCACCGCCGATTCGATTGTAAGTCATGAAGGAGCCGAGAATGATCCCGACGAGGCCAAAAACGAAAAGAGAAACGGCGAGTGCGATCTCCTTCACAGGCGGGCCATTGTTTATGCTGTAAGATGTTTCCATCATTATGTCCTCGTCGGAAATGGAGAATGCGTGGTCCACGTATGCCATCTCTGGATTTTGGTTTGCTTCCGATCAGTTTTTGCTTTGGGTTTGCTTTGTGAACTCCGAATCTTTAACTCTTCTCGGACTCTTCTTCGGAGAGAGAACGAGATAGTTGCGTGGCCAATTCCGATTAAACAGATGAGGTTATTATTATTTTTTATTTAAAAGATTTGATATTATTATTAAGGTCTGTTTATAGTTTTCATATTAGTTTTGGTTTTGGATGAACAGAAGATACTCTAATCGTAATATTAAAGAAAAACAGAACAAAAGTTGAAATAAAAACATCTTGGGACAAACTTACATATTCCTTGGCAAGTAGTCATTACCAACTGCCTAATCTTCAAGAGTAAATGGAATTATTGTCTTTATGAAAGTCAGATTTAGTCTATTATTTGAGTTGATTTAAAGCTTAACTGATAATTTTAGTAAGACAACTATCCATACACTTCTTTTAATTATACATAGGAGATTAAATTAGTGAAATTAATTTTCCAAAGTCTTCCACTTCGATTAATCTATTCATCTTGCTCTCAATTGATTATGTTTACTATTCAATCAAAATTTGCAATTTTCTTTAAAAGCCTCCACTCAATAATCGGGAATTAAATTTGTTTTTATTTTAAAGATAATTTAAGTGAACTAATTTTACCTCCGTGGGAGACGACCCTAGATAATCACTACAACTACTTCGTATACTTGCGAGTAGGATGATCTAGGTAATGTTTAGAACTTTTTAGGCACAATAAGTTTTCAGTGTCGTTGTCGGGGAGGTGTTTAGTATTTTGAACTTGAATTAATTTTGTTTATTTTTATTTGGTTAAGTGATTTTGATTGTTTGTGTTTGTTCATGCATGCATGTTTTATTGCGTTTTTTTGTTAACGTGTTTTATAATTTTTGTTATTAATTTAGTGCTTTCGATAGTTAGTTTGTGTTTAGGTAGGAGAACTTTAGTTAGTGAATTCACTTGGTTTAACGGTGGAATCAATCACTTTGAGCGATCCACCTTGAGCATAATGGTTGAGTGTCTAGCTAAAAGACATTAATGAAGAACTAAATGAGAGGCAACCCATACAATTTCTTATTTGTTTTTTAATTAGTTGTTTGTTATTTCTATTTAGTGAAACTCAACTTGATATGTTTGCTTTATGTGCACATGCCTACTTTTCAATCTCTTATATTTGTCTTTCTCGCAGCTATTCTCCACTCCTCAATGTAATATGCCATGCTTCATACCGCATCGACACAGCCACTACCCACACCTTCGTATCACATTTCTATCCTTGTTCTTTTATTATTTTTACTGATTGTTAGTTTAATGTCTTTTAGTTTTAATGTTTGTCATTGTTTGTGCTATTTTGTGTCTTATATCTCTCTTTTACATTTTTGTATTACATTAGGAACAATGTGATGTCTAAGTACAGGGGCAAGTATCCGTTAAAAAAAAAAAACTTGTGTGTTATGTGTTTGTTTTCTCATTTAATAGTTAGAGATGCATGGTCATGACATAAACTCAATCGGAATTAGAAATGCATAATATGAGTGAATGAGTATACTTGCATGCTTAGCCTAATGAACTTGGATTTCGGTTAAAATGACATTAGCTTGTTGTGATAGATGAGTTACACTTTTCATTTGGCAAGAATTTGAGTCTTTTTGAACTATTAAACACCAAATTCATGTATTCTTTGTTGAGAGTATTTTTTATGATTAAGGAACTCTAGAACTTGCTTAGAAATACTAGTTGAGATCAGATAATCTTATGCAAATGTTGAAATGATGAAGACAATTAGGATTTATCCATTTTGCTTAAAAAACCACTATCATGTTACCTTTAGTGAACCCCCTTTGAGATTAACATGAAACCTTTTATTTCTTTAAACCCAAAATATGAGTCTTGACCTTATTATTTATCCTCTTTGTTATACCTACTATAAGGCAAGTTGAGCATTTGAATGTGTATGATTGAGTTTAGGGAATAACAAGTGTGGGGGAATCATGGCATATAGTTGTTGGCTTTTAAGTTAGGAATGGGTGGGTTGTAATAATTTGTATCTCTCCTCCACATTTTTTTCTCTTCTAAACTTGATCTTGTTCTAAATAAATAAATAAAAATATAGTAAAAAGAGAAAAAAAATCAGGAAGAAAGAAAGAAAAACAGAAGAAAAGAAATACAAAAGAAAAGGAAGGAAGAGAAGATGACTAGAAAATGAAAAGAAGGGGATAGAAGTAAAAATGGGAACTGTTAATTTTGTTAAGTGAGAGGAAAAAATTAAGCATTTTATGGTTTATTGTTTTGTATTATTTTAAATGCTCAATTTGTGTTATGGTTTTAAACTACAATTTTCCTTTTTCCTGCCCTTAGCTTGACCCCACTACAACCGAAATAAAGACCTTCAGATTAATGTTTGTGTTTGATATGAGTGGTGAAGATTGGATTAGTAAGCACGCTTATAGAGAGTGAATTGAGTATCTATTACACTTGTTCTTTAAATTGAAGTGCTTATTGATTTTGGCTAAATATGCAAAGAATAACTTGTTCATAGAGTATTATGAGTTTCAAGTTCTTAGGTTGTATTTATTGAAATGATCGTTGATATCTTTGAATATTATTTATGAAAATTGTTGTTTCCGTTGTTTGTTCTTTTATAGTATGGGGTTCTTTAATATGCTTGAGGTCAAGCATACATTAAGTATGGAAGAATTGTTGTGTCTAGTTTCTATTGCTTTTAATTGCCTTCATATATTGATTTTGGTATCCAAATGTTAGATAGTTTGAGTGAAATTGGTGTGGATATTGCATCAATGTTAATTGAATTATTTTGTGAATTTTACATGAAGGTCGAAGGGAAAGTCATGAAAATTTTGCATCAAAAGAGAAATAAAAATGAAGAAAAGTGGTGACAATTGTTAAGTCACCATTGTGACTAACATTTCCTCATAGGGGTGACTTAACTTGTCACCCCTGTGACTACTGCATTTCTTACATGTGTAGGTTGATGGAATAACAACCCTATAACCCTAAGCCTAGACTCTTGCTATAAATGGAAAAGGAATGAGAGGTAAAAGGGGGGAAAAACAAAAGGGTTAGACACACCCATTCGGGAGGCATAGAGAGATTGAGAGGAAGAAGAGAGAAACAGAGTGAGTTAATGAAGAAGAGAGAAACATAGTAGAGAGGTAGAAGCTACGAACACAGGCGCAAAAGTGAGAGCTGGAGCTAGATCCATTGAACTTGAGTAACCATTCGGTTGGGTGAGAACAAGTTGATGCAGAAGGCAAGAGCTAATGCGAGAAGCATGAGAGGGGCAAAATACTAACCACACTCCCTCTTCCAATCCTTGTTTGCTCATTCTATTTTTCATTTGTTACTTAGTTTCATATATTACTTATTAGCTTAACCAACCGTTACTTTTTTCTTTTCATAGTTCATTTAGTATTCATTGTTTTATTGCTTTAATATTTTGTTGACAGTAACATGAGATTGAAGTGTATGGAGATGATGAACTGTATTTATGCTGTGATGGGTTGATCTCTTTTTCTTGAGGATTAATGTAGCTATTTTAGACATTCATGATTGAGGGATTGTGTTGTTGGTCTTATGTTTTCTATAGTTTCTGAATTGAATGGATATAATAATATAATCAAACTTTACATCATTTTGGTATTAAAGGAAGGGCCGAGAGGAGAAGTTTAATATAGAATTAGAAACTATAGATGCTTCAGTTATGAATTAGAAATATATTAACTTAAGTGGTAATTAGAAGCAGGATTTCATAATTAATTTAGATAATAACTTGTAGAATGTGAAAGCTAAATTTAGTCTATTGTTTGAGTTAACTTAGAAACCAATTGTTAATTTTAGTAAGAAAACTATCCAATCATTTCCCTTAATCATGCATAGGAGATTAAATTAGTGAAATTAATTATCATGAATCTTCCACTTCGATTAATCTATTCGTTTTGCTCCCAATTGATTCCATTTACTTTTCAATTTAATTTTGCAATTTTCTTTAAAAGCCTTCACTTAACAATCAAGATAGGATGTTTAGGATTGCATTTGTTTTTATTTTTTGATTGAACCAATTTCACCTCCGTGGGAGACAACCCCAGGTAATCTTTACAACTACCATGTATACTTGCGAGTAGGATGACCTAAGTAATTTTTAGAACTTTTTGGGCACAACAATGAGCATAAAAAGTCCCAAGGTGAAAATTTACCAAATCCCATTATAATATAACTATAAAGTAGATAATCCATAAGGGAAAGCATTAAATTCAACTAGCAATAAACAAGAAAGAAATAAGAGTAACATGTTTGGGATTCTAGCAAAATTCAAAATCTTAGCTCTAATAGTGATTGGGAGAAGTTTTAAGCCCTAATAATGAAAATTGATAGACAATTATTTGTCTATGTTTATATACCCATATTAAGTGTGTTTTGTTTATTATTTAATAGTTTTATAGTATTTTTGGTACTTAATTTGCTTCAAATGTGTTTTTAGGTGATAACTCTCTTTATAGACCAAGAGGAGATGTATATGGGTAAAATTATGGCATAGAATGGAAGAATTGAAGCAATTTTGGAGTTACATGGTCATTTATTAGCAATATTAAAACAAGAAAGAAATAGGAGCAACATGTTTGGCATTCTAGTAAAATTCAAAATCATAACTCTAATAGTGATTGGCAGAAGTTTTAAGCCCTAATAATGAAAATTGATAGACAATTATTTGTCTATGTTTACATACCCATATTAAGTGTGTTTTGCTTATTATTTAATAGCTTTATAGTATTTTTGGTACTTAATTTGCTTCAAATGTGTTTTTAGGTGATAACTCTCTTTATATACCAAGAGCAGATGTATATGGGTAAAATTATGGCATGGAATGGAAGAATTGAAGCAATTTTGGGGTTCCATGGTCATTTACAGTTACCATATAAGTCACTATAAACGTGTGGAGCTTCAAAGACATAATTCCTATCTTTGTGAAGTTACATGCCCATGTATGTTAACATATATGGTAGTGTATGTTGCCCTTGTAAGTCTCTGTAACCATGAAAAGTTACAGATTGAGGTATTTTTGGAGATATACAGTCACTTATAAGGCCATGTAAGTGCCCATATATATCCTAGAAACCCTATTTTGCTGATATATAAGGATATTACAGAGGCTACATTAAAGGAGGCGGATTAGAAATGATTGAATTCAGAAAGAGGCAGCTAAATTGGATAAAGACACCTAAAAGGGAAGAGAAAAAGAATGAAAATAAGATACGTGTCATAAAGAAGAAAATTAAAGAGTGGAAACATCAAGTCAACTCCACCTTTCTAGATTTTCTAGATCAAGGCTTTCAAACTTATTCATTATTTTCTTATTTTATTTCATTGATAGGGATGTCAATTCTAAATATTTATGTTTTAGACATGATTATGGAATTCTAAATACATATTAGGGTTTATTCTTGAATTGTTTAGTTTAACTTTGATCTTTGTTAAATTCAATTTAGTATTAACTTTTAATATTTGTTGTGTTTATACTTGATAAGAAATTGAGAGATTAAATCACATTTATCTGTGTCATATTGTGCAATGAGAGTTGGTTCCTTAATAGGCTTACAAATATCATATTAATAAACAATTGAAGAGAGATCATAATTGTGAGTTAATTATCCATAGGATTGCTTTAAGGAGTAGTTTTGAGAATCAAGATATTTCAACTCAATTTTTATCTATTTTAATTCAAATTACTTGATTAGATCTCAAAAGAGGATAGTCAAAACGTTAAAATGTTTAGGATAAAACATAATTAAATTAATAAGGAAAAAGGAAAATAAAACAATGATAGAATAACCCCTAAGTTTCCATTACTAACTAACTTCGCTCTAATTGTTATCTTTACTGGTTCAACTATTAAGTTTTATTAGTTTATTTTAATTTTTAGTTAATTCAATCTTTTATTACCTTAAGTAAAATGCACTCAAATTGTTAGGTGACAAATTCAATCCTTATAGAACAACAATTTATGCACAAACTAATAAAGCACAAAATAATTTATCTAATGTAGTGAGCACCAACAAAAATCGCAAAGTGAAAAATTTCCAAATCCCATTATAATGTAACAATAAATTTGATAATCTATAAGAGAAAACATTAAAATTAACTAGTAATAGTAAAAAAAAGAAGGAAATAGGAGCAACATAATTGGGATTGCAATAAAATATAAAAACCTAGCTCTAATAGCAATTGGGAGAAGTTTTAAGCTGTAATCACAAAAGTCACTCAAAAATTAAAACAAATATAACAAAAATGCAATAAAAATAAAAAAGCTGGTCGCAAATGGCTTGAAACAACCAAGTCAAGTTGTACAAGGAGGTCACACAAAGGAGGGGAAAATGAAGAAGAAGAATAGGGTAAGAAAGACAGGGAGGCATAATGAGAGGTTTGTTAAATCTCGATTGGACATGATTTATTTTAACAATCTTATCTGAGTCTCTGTGACTGTTGGCTTAGATTAAGGCATGTCCACATGACACATTCAGAAAAGGAATTAGACACAGTTATGTAAAATGACCATATAAGTCACTAGGTTCGAGTAAGAAAATTTGAAAATTCACAGGTATAAATACAAACAATGACTATATAAGTCACTAGGCCCATCTTAAACACAAAAAAATATAAGATTGGTGGCCATATCTAAATTCTTGGAAACTTTAAAATTTTTGCTTAACCTCAAACTAATTACATAAAACATACTTACAACATATAAAGGAAGAAAAAAAAATCATTGAGGATGCTCATAAACCTAACATAAACATCTAAAGAATTAAGAAAATCCTAAGATTGAACTCTAAATAATAAAAATAAAATAATCAATTTAACTAAGACCTAATTCTTAGATTGGCTCCTAAGCAAAGATTGTTTAATTTCCTTAGCTAGATGCACCCATGTATAATTAAGATCCTTCTTCCTCACTATAGGTTCATTAGCCTCTAAGTAGGTTACTTGCTCTTTCTTTATGGGGATATCCCCATTGTCCTTCTCATTTTAAATAAGACATAGCTCCAGTTGGTGTTTAGAAGAAAAATCCTAATAAACATTTAAAACTTTAGAATCAAAGGTATCATTAAAATAGTAAGAGCCATCGTGATTAAGGGGATGTCCCAGGCATTAGATATTTTAGGGTAACCTTTTCATCCCAAACCCTAAGCGATAATTTATTATCAATAACTTCAATCATGGCTGTAGCAGTAGATAAGAAGGGTCAACCTAGAATCAAGGCACCTTTATATCCAAGATCATAAAGCCAACTGTGAAAATAAAATTTTCAACTATAATAATTACATGCTCAATAATATCCCTAGGATACTTAACCTATCTATCTACTAAATAAATGCCCATTCTAGCAGGTTTTAGTTCCCCTAACCTAGTTTCTTGAATAATTTATAGGGCATTAAGTAAATAGTAGCCCCCAGATCAGCTAAAGCTCTTTCTACTAATAAACTACTAATTAAACAAGGGATAGTAAAACTCTGTGGATTTTTAAGCTTCTTGGATAACTTGTTTTATGGGATAGCTGAGCACTTCTCTATCTATCTCTCTATAGCCAACTCCTCAAATTTCCTTTTGTTTTTTAAGAACTTTTCATACTTTGGTATTTGTAGAAGAGTCTCAATAAAAGGTAAG
>JANITW010000234.1:28911299-28933204 GCA_027564335.1 Erythroxylum williamsii | reverse complement strand
CATGCAAACACGTAAAGACCTAAACCTAACTGCAAAACCATATATAAGGTATAATTCTCCCATAATTGAGGTACGCAATCATAACCTAGTTTTTTCTCTGCATTCATCAACCTCACCTTCACCAAAAGACTGACTTGAGCGTCGGAGGAGCTAATCGGGACACAACCTCCGACAAGCCTTCTTTGTTTTGTAGGTATCTTCACGTCGGATTCATCATAGAAAGTAGTCGACTTATGGATCCGAACGGCAACGTACAGTTTAGCCAAAATCCAGCAGAACCAGATACCTCTCTCGGAAGTCTTCCAAATTCTTTACCTGTGAAGGTTTTGAGAAGATGGTATCTGACGAAAATTTGAAACGAAATAGTGAAACTTTTAGTTTGGACCAGAAGGCTCAGAAGAACGAAGCTCATGATGCACTTGATGAAAGAGGTAACTTTGTGCTCTGAAAATTTCTTCTATTTTAAGTGATGTATAGAGAGTTTCAATGTGGCTCCATTGGAATTCTAATTTATCAGTAATGATACATCTCTTCACTGACAATAAGTGAGAGTTTCATCTTTTTTACATCTATGCATTATCCTCAAGTGTTCTATCTTATAAGTGTTGCCAGTCAAATGGCACCGAAAATAATTCATTTATCAAAATGTCATGAAAAGGAGTTGATATGAACTTGAGGGTTGCGAACAACAAATTCGTGGAAGAGACTGAGGATGTTATTAAGGAGATAAGGATTCCAATAGTAACATTTACTTGACATTAAAATCTCAGCAAGAAGCTGAGAAGGTGGCAGTTGAGTTACTTGCTACAAGGTTAAAGTATGCTTTCTGCTTAGACATATGCTTCTGTTTCGTCATTTCTTACTATTTGGAATTTTTAAGCTTAGCTATTATGCACATATGCATTAATGCAAATAATTTGTTGGAAATTTAGGCTCCTAACTATAAATTTGGACATTCGCATTAGATCTGGAAAGTTCACTTATATGGGAGATCTTCATTATTAGCCTAGTGAAAGAACATACTCGTAAGCTTTAACATCACATTTCAACTCAAAACTTTAAGACATTAAATTTATGAGTCATTTCTATTTATATATCCTTCACTAGTTCTATCTCTTTCCAATGTGGGATTCCTACTAACAATTGACATCTCAACAAGATGTTGAGACTGATCACTTACTTTTGCTCTATTCTTTATCCTGTTAATGATGACTGTTGTTTGATCTTTAACTATATTTAATGGAAAAAACTCAATTTAGCTTCCTCCTGTGCCTTGTGGCGTTTGTAAGTATAGGATTCAGTTTACCAATAACAATTGCTGTCGATTGGTTATTTGGTTGAAATTTCTGACCAATTTCTGTTTTATTCTCAAGTGTAGATTTTGTAAGCTAGTGCAGTTGGTCATATAAATAATATCATGTATTCTTCATTAAACCTAGACTTGTAATTGCAGTTCTGTGGAATCTTACGGCATTTGAATTATTGGGATGTTAGCGCAATATGGCTAGAAAAGAGATCTTTGGAGGAGGGATCGAACAATAATTATTGTGACTTGATCTCACTAATTTTCTATTTTGCTCTTGTGATTGCTGACAGAGAAAGCAGTAGGTTTTGTGCATTCATAATAACAATCGGTGACTTGCAGTGGAATCTACATAGATGTTATCGATACAAATGTAGTGGAATCTTTCAAAGGTCAATTATGTTAATCCTGAATTTTTCTGTAGTCAGTAGGCAATGTAAATATTTTCTAAATTATGGGAAGAACCAATTAGTCTGGATAGGGCCAGAAGCAACGATGTAGATATAGAACTCTGTAGATTAATGGCAAAACTGGCTAACCCCGATTATGGTAGTCTGTAGGTTATCACCAGTCACTTTGGCTGCATGAATTTAAAATATGGCTGAATTTAGGAATGTTTTGGCATGGAAACTTCATATTACAAAACTGCCTCTTAATATGCATTAACAGTAAGAAATTTTCTTTCTAGCAACAATTAGTGATAAGTCCACTTGAACAGACAAGCGACAGAACAAAGAGTTGAAACATAATGATCATACTTTCAATATCTGTTATTTTCAAAAGTTGGTATTGGTGACTAAATATTGCAGCCGCATTGATTGACCAGGCCTTGTATAGTAAAGGTGTAAGTCAATAGTGACATGGAGAAGGCAATAAAACTAGTTTTCGATGATGATTGACATGGAGATCAAGATCCAAAGCTTGGCATATCAAAGAATCGAGGATCATCTAATGGTTCAGGCTTCAAGGCAGTGGCTAGTGGTTAGGATGTGTAAATCAAGAATTATTCAATGGCTTCAGCATCGTGGTTTTGACTCCGGCTCATTTGCATTGTTTTGAAGAAGTTAGAAGCTCACTTGGAGTGCAATAAGGATCACCATGCGCCACACAGGAATGTGGGCCGTTTCAAATTCAGACAATGGTCCGTCCCATCGCTTGAGTTGGAATTTACTTAGCGTGGATAGAGTTACTGTCTCCATTAGCAGGCAACGTTGTGTGGCCAAAATTTTGGCCACTACATCCGTACTGTGCTACGTTTCATCTTGCGTCAGCCTGCTTTAGTGACATCTAATACGTGTAGAATGTAAGTCCACCTTCATGGTAGCATTACTCCAAGACAAAGCAGCAAGTTGACACAGGACTGTTTATACTGAAAATGGTGTTATTCCTGTACCCGTGAAGTGCAGTTCTTTCACTAAGATCTTGTCTCTGTACTGTATAGCGTACGCATAAACTCTTAAACCTGATCGTTTGACGGATTTCAAAATATGAAGTTTGAGCTCTTGTCCTATTAGTGGATAAAAGATGTCGAAGTTCTTTGTCCTGACGGTGATTTTGATGCGGGCTGGGTTCCAATGCCATTGCATGCGATCAAGGTTAGCTTACAGGACACTATTTTGCTTCTTGTAAAGAGAGGTACGATGTTCCTGCAAGTGCACGTGCTTCTGAATTAGGACAACTAATAAAGAGTCTTATAAACGAAGGTTAGCATGTTTTGGAAGAGTTCTTTTTGGTTCATCGCTGGAAAGTCCCTCTCAGACGGTCTTGGCACATGAACATGTGAACTTAACGAACGTGGGACCATGTCGAAAGACTCGTTCTACTTTGGCATGGGATACAGGAGGCTCTGGCCGCTTATTCTGGCCTAACTCTTATCCCTTTTTATCTGAGTCATCCACTTCACTCACTCATGTGAGACCTATTTAAGTGGGTGACTCAGATAAAAAGAAATCAGAATAGGGCCAGAATAAGAGAGACAGAGGATCCCTCCCGCGATAAAGATAGAGAGAGCATCCTGTTGCATTTATTAAATTCAATTGTATAGATCTAAAGCAAGCGATCATTGATCCAGCTTCTGCATACTCTGCATTCATTCTCTTGCATCCATCCAAATAACGATTGCCATCCTACTGCCTAGTCTACTATTCAAGTTATTTACCAACTCGAAACCTCTCAAATACTTCTTTTTTTAATATTATTATCCATTAGGGATTATTTATTACAACTTATAATGCCAGGAATTACAACTCTATGAGAGAAGAACATGAGAAGGGACACAATTATGCTTGACTTCCCACTTCGATTGCGCTCTTTTCAGTAATAATATCAGATGGAATCATCAGAGAAAGCAAAGGAGCAATTAGTAGAGCCTTGTGAAACTATAATCCTAGCAGGAGGAGAACAATGAACCGTTGTTAGAGCAACCTTTGAAATGTCAACTTCAGGCCTGAAGGCCTCAACGTGTCGAATCTCCTTTAGCATTGCAACCACTTCCTTCATTGTAGGACGATCATCAGCTCTGCTACTTATGCAGAGAAATGAAACAGCTAATGTTTGGAGCATTTCGTGGGTGGTAGAGCCAGTTCTTCCTCTAAGCTTCGGATCAAGAATGTCAACTGGGTCTTTCTTGGTAGCTAGGTGGTCCCTAACCCACTGAATCAAGTGCGAACCACCAGGCAATGTTGGGTCTAAGGGATGCCTTCCTGTTAGAACTTCTAAAAGTACAATTCCGAAACTGTACACATCGCATTTCTCAGTGATACGTTGCATTGATGCATGCTCTACACAATCATAAAAATGAAAAAGAAAACCAACAAAATATAAGCAAAGATTACTTGCAAAATCTTTTTTTTGGTTGAAGTGAACTGAAATGACTAATTAGAGTGATGAGTACCTGGAGCCATATATCCATAAGAACCGGCAAGGTGTGGTCTTTGACAGGGTTTTGATATGTCATCTGAAGTAATGCTGTTCACAATTCTTGCTAATCCAAAGTCAGCTAAGTAAGGTTCGTAGCCTGGTCCTAACAGCACGTTCATGGCTTTAACGTCACCATGAAGTATTGCTGGCACACAATCATGGTGCAAGTATGCTAGTGCATGAGCCACCCCCAACACAACACCGTATCTGGCTTCCCATTCAGCTCCTCCTTTACCAGCACCATGGATGAACGAGCTCAAGCTTCCATTTGGTAGATAGTCATAGAAGAGGAGCTTTAAATTTCTGTTAGAACCCCAGCCCAAAAGACGGACAATGTTTCGGTGTCTAATTGAACCAAGTGTCCGAATTTCAGAATTGAATGCCGTATTCCCTTCTGGTGACCACATCTTCTTAACAGCTAGCGTCTCACCATTTGGAATTATCACCCTGTATACTACTCCAGAGCCGCCTGTGCCTATTACATTCGATGACGTTAGATTCTTAACAATGTCATCAATGGAGAAATCAAGCTTCTTATATAAAGTTATCTCCCAATTGCCATCTTCCATCATCCTCCTGGCGGCAATACGAGTTCGGATTAGCGTGTAGATTGCTAGGAGAACTAAGACTGCACTTGCAATAAGGAGAACAGACATAACCATCTTCGCCGCTGATCTAGCACGTCCTTTTGTTCCCATTCGATCAGCTGGTGTCACTACTGCTCCAGCAATGTAGAGACCTCGGTTTGAAGCAAGGTCACTGAGAGGAAGTTTACGGAAAAATGGGGTGTTGGGCAGTTCACCAGAGAAGTCATTGAAAGAGATATTAAGAGAAACAAGATTTTGGAGGGCTGCTAGAACATCTAGCTTGCCTTCAAGCTTGTTGTGTGAGAGGTCAAGTACTCCAAGCTTAGTGAGACAAGAAAATTCAGACGGGATACTACCAGAGAATTGGTTGCAACTAAGATTGAGAGAGATCTCCAGAGAAGGAATTTGACCAAGTTCCCTAGGAATTTCCCCAGAGAAACCATTGCCCCCAAGATTCAGCAATTGTAGCTTATTGCATGACAATACCTCAGCTGGGATAGCACCAGAAAGTTGGTTCTTTGCCAAATTGAGCTTGGTTAGTTCTGTCAATGAACCAATGATAGGGGCCAATATACCTGTAAGCCTGTTATCTGAAACATCCAGAAACTGTAGGCTTTTGGGTAGAGCAGAAGGTATAGAACCTGTGATTCCATTTGAATGGAGATCGAGAAATTCTAGGTTGTTGCATCCAGCTATAGACGGGGGAATACCTCCAACAAGATGATTGTCACTCAAGTCAACGAAGTTCAAAATCTTCAAATTTCCAACTTCCAATGGAATAGTACCAGCCAGTCTATTTCCATTTAACCTCAACCTGTACAAGTTGGTGCAGTTTCCTATGTCAGGTGGTATGAAGCCAGACAATTCATTTGAAAGTATCATTAGTTTGGTAAGATTTTTCAGTCCAAAAATCTTTTTGGGTATAGAACCGAAGAAGTTGTTATAAGATAAATCAAGAGCTTCAAGGTTCTGGCACTCTGACAGAGTCTCTGGTATGTTACCAGTTAGATTGTTCTGCCAGGCAAAGAAAAGAGTCAAGCTCTTAAGGTTGCCAATAGCCGCAGTTATCTCACCGGATAAATCGTTGTTGTCTACTTCAAGATGAGTGAGGGCTGTACAATTTGATATTTCAATTGGTATGGTGCCTGATAACTGGTTAACACTAAGTTGAAGGTCTTGAAGCTTCAAAAGGTTTCCAAAACTTCTAGGTACGCTTCCTGTAAGAAAATTCTCAGACAAATCAATAACTTTGAGCTCAGAGCAGCTTCCAATCTCGTCTGGGATTGTATCTACTAAACTGTTCTGCCACAAGAGTAAAGTCTGAAGCTTGGCGAGCTCCCCAATTCGTTTCGGGATCGGACCAGATAAAGAATTCTGATACAAGTATAGGTTCTGCAACTCCTTACAGTTTCCAATCTCTTCAGGGATAGGACCAGACAAAAATGCTGTATAAATGGCTATAGTTTGAATTCTTTTCAGCTTTCCGATCGACGAAGGAAGATTGCCGGAAATGCTGGTCTCAGCCAGGCCTAACATAACCAAGTTGGTGCAGTTTCCAATCTCCGGAGGTAGCTCACCTTTAAGATTTTTATTCCCACCTGCTCTGAAAATTTGCAGCCTGATCAGAGCTCCAGTGCTCTTTGGAATATCACCAGTGAGTTGATTGTCAAAGAGAGTCAAATTCTCTAAACTTGAAAGGTTTCCAATATTAGCTGGAATCCCACCTGCAAGAAAATTTGCGTTGAGAGATAAGCTTTGCAGTTTGCTTAACCTGCAAATTTCCTCTGGGATTTGACCAGAGAGAGAATTATCACTGAGATCAAGGAAACTGAGCTCATGGTATTCTCCAAACTCTTTGGGAATTGAACCGGTGAGCTTGGTTGATGAAAGGGTAAGGGTCTTCAAATACTTGAAAGAGTGAAAGTTTGACGGTAGTGGACCTTGCAAATCAACTGCTTTCAAGCTTATCTCGACAACGTTGCCATTTGAGTTGCAAATGACCCCATACCATTTGCATGGACTTTGGTCTAAAGGATTCCACGAATTCAACACACCTGTTGAGCTGTTTAAACTTTTCTTCCATGTCAAAAGAGCTTGTCCTTGTTCATCTATGGAGTGAGAGGAATGAAAGAGAAGAGAATTTATTGATAGAAGCAAGGTGAAAGAGAAGATATTGGGAGAAAGTGAGGGTTTCCTTGGGGATGCAGGCATTGCTGAGAGTTGAGAAAAGTTTATCTGTTTTGGGATTGTTGAGGGAGGAACCCCATGTTTTGTTTATAGAAGAAATGCGGAAGATGAAGATCCGGATCCAAAACTACCTTCTTTTTTACAATTTTTTTAATTATTAATGCCATTAGTCTACCTGTTAGCTAATTGATGTTGATGCAGATAGATGTTTGGTTTTATTCAAGTGGATGTTCTTGTAATGCACTTTTTGGTTGTTGCTGTCAAAATCTAGAAAGAGGTTATTTTGGACTTCCCCTTAAAATGCCATCTCTATTTCTTACGTTACAAATGGTAGCAAGTAAATGACTTCGATTAATTTTTACTGAAAAACCCGTAGTCATTAACTTTTTAGCATATTAGAAATTTTTAATATACAGTTACTGTTAGACATTTTTGTAATTTCCTACAAAATTGGACAATATTTAATTACAATTTTTGGTTTTTAAATAACTTATCGGTTAAGTTACGTAATTTGATTTGAGTAAAGATAATAAAGTCGGCTAATAAATGATCTAAATTAATGGGTCAAAGTCTGGGTGAAAAATGGATCTTAATCAGTATATACTGGACTCATATCTGGCCTGTGATAGGGAAGTCCGATATGGATGCTATATATAAAGGTTAAAGTTTTCTACAGTTGCTCATATTAATTGTAAACATAAGGATTCTCTGACCCCTTAAGAGAGCTTATGTTTTGAGAAAACTATAGAAAGACCTTACTCGTATCCCGGAGAGCAGTTCTCGTGAAGACGGTGGTGGATTTATGCTTGTTTCGGCTTCGAAAAGCTAGTTTGAAGTTATGGAAATCGAAATCAGATATTTTTTGCATTTTTTTGTTTTTTTCCCTGACGCATTTGATCTGGGATACATAATTAAGGTATCGTTACGTATTATACGTGGTATTAGAGCAGTGGCGTGATCGGATGGTTACAAATGAAGATTTTTTTGGGATCTCTTTGTAAGGTTTTAGGAGATTTAACTTCTGTTTTTCGGTTTTTTCTTACTTTTTATTGCATAAAAATAGTATACATGTATTTAGCCTTGAGAAATGTGGTAAAAACGAGCTCGGAAGTACAAAAAATCGACCCAAAATTCGCCGAAAATAACCTTTTTCTGACAAGGGAGTCACACACGCCCGACGTTAAACAATGGCATAGGGCACGCGACGAGTTGGGTACATGTTGTAAGCACGTGTATATATATTTGTATGTGTTTGTATTTTTTGTATATATATTTGATATATATATATATATATATATTGTAGAGCCCGGCCTCTACCACCATCACTCTAGGTATTGTCCTCTTTGGTCAAGGGTGAGTCCACGACTCGAACCCAAGACCTCAAGGTTTTGTTCCACTTTATGTTGACGTCTCTTACCATTGAGTCATTGCTAAGGAGGAAAAAGGTTGCAAGAAAGTTTCACTTTTAAGGAGGAAAAATTGATGGAGGTGAGAGCAAAGGCAAGTTTCGGATGATGGTTTCAAATAAACAATAAAAAGCTCCTTTTTATTCATTCCCTTAGGCAATAACCGAGAATGAGCATTAAAGAAGTGGGATGAGTCACCATAACACTTGGCAATTGGAGGAGACATAAAGAAAAGTCAAAGAACCAATTACAAATTTTGATAAAAACAATTAATCCAAATACCAAATAAATGTTCAATCCATTATTAAGGGTCCATATTTTGACCCTACCAAAAAATATCCAATAGGCCAGTACCAATTGCTAACAATTTCGGTACCGAAAATCGACTGGTTCGCCACTTGATGATTTTTTTCGGGTCCAGGAATTTTCTCTGAAAAATTTCAGAAAAATTTCTAAAAATTCCTTAAAATATAAAACACTCAATGGCGCACTCAGAATAATTTTTCAAACCCAAAAATCACGTGCATCACACTAAAATTACATTAGGCACGAAAACCGAGAATGTCATGTATACATGTACAGTAATTTTATGTGCACAAAATTCAATGGGTATCAATACTAGTATGCATGAACAGTCCTATTAAATCCCAATCTATCTCATCCTATGCCAAATTACCATTCTATCCTTTCCGTTGAGGGTGGGATGTTACACCACATCTAAGACCTCGATGTTACAAAACAAGATTCCACTACCAGAGGTAGTTTATACAAGTGAGAAAGACAATGATGTTGAGATTGCTAACGATCAAGGGAATGATGCCTATCAACAATATTCACCTCCCCCAATCTCTAATGCTATTGTCCCTTTATTATAGAAAACTCTCCCAATGACATGGCTACTGGTGTGCCTGAGAAGGTCGCCCAAGACACGGTTGTTGAATTTAATCCTTCCAAGGATACTTTATCTTTGAATCCTGAGATTGAAGAATTTAGACTTCCTAGTCATTCTAGAAGACGTTTGGCTCAGAAAAAGCCTCACTAACTTACCAAAAGGGATTCCCCCACCCATGTCGGTACTAGTATGGAATACTAAAGGACTAAACGACCCTCACAAAAAGAAGGTGGTCAAGGAGCTAGTAAAGGATACTAAATCAGTTCTTGTTGGCCTCCTAGAAACAAAAATCAAGAATAATAGTTTGGTAACTGGTTCACAACTTCTGGGTGTTCAATGGGGGCTCTTTTCAATTCATGCCTCTCACTTTAATGGTAGTATCCTCTGCTTTTACAATACCTTTTTGTTTGATGTACAAATACTTTATGAATCTAATCAACTCTTGCACTTATAATGGCTTCTTAAGGATTCCAATAAGTTAATTGAGTTAACTTGGTACATGCCTCCAACTTTAGTTTTCAAAGAGAGAAACTTTGGTTATCTTTACAGAACCTCCAGTCTAGTATACGCAATCCTTGCCTAGTAGCTGGTGACTTCAATTGTTCTCTTAATGATGGGATCCAACCGTGATCGAACCACGGGCGCAACGAAAAACAAAATATTTTTATGGATTTCAAGCGGATCTTGATAATTGATTAAACTTGAATAAAACAAAATTTGATTTAGAAATCATACCTTGTTCAATTTCCAAAGAAAAAACTTTGAGTCTTTTCTCTGAGTGATCAAACACTAACTGTCCAATTGTCCAACCTCTGATGGTATCCACAGAGCAATTCCTAAACTGCATTAAGAGGAAAAAGCCAAAAGTGCTAACTTCTAGAAAGCTCTTCCTTTTTAACAGAAAAATCAAGACAATCATTAAAATTAAATCTCTTTAATTATAATTAGAATCAAATTCTAATTCTAATTAATTTAATTTAATTTCAATAAATCAAATGTCTCATATTTGATTCCTAAAGTTTCTTAAACTTTATAATTAAGTCCAACTTAATTAAATTAAATTTTCTTTCATAAATTTCTCTTTGATGTGTAACCCATTAGGTTCCTAATAAATTGGCAATGATTGCAAAATATAATTCTAATTGATAATTAGAATTAGATAAATTAAAACTCCTTTAAATTTATCTTTAATGATACAATTCAATAATTCATAATCATAAATTATGATTGACGTCTAGCAACATGTCATGATTACCTAAATATCAAGAATATCAAAGTGATTGACTTAACCTATTCATGCATGGTTATAATGTATAATTTAATCCTTTCTTCATTTATTATTCTAATTGGACAGGATATAGATACAGTGTCAACTCTTATCATCCAATCATGTTCGTTCTTGCTAATTAGTAATTGATTTATAATAAATTTTAAAACTCCTTTTCAAATATTAATCCACTCTAGCTAGAGAATTCCATAGATCATTACTAATCAGGAACAACATATTATTCTCTCTAACTACTTTAGAATGATGAATCCTATATTGGAATTACTCAACTATCTACATATGGTTCATACTGTATCTAATTACTATCGACTGAATTATCCTAGGACGATTTATAAGTGCATCAAAACATAGTAATTCCAATTCTGGATGCCTTGGTAATCTCAAGTCTAAGGATCAATTATACAACCATCATTATGAGAAAGTCTATAGAGATACAAGTAATATTTCATTCAGAATTCTCATAATCGGGTCAGCTCAGTGACTTATTCTATAATAATCACCCACACATTATTTAAGTATCTCTATACTTTAATTAATGAGATCAATTAGTTTTTTTATAAGAAAGAAACATAATGTGTGTTAGTTTTATCGTTTCAACAATATCTAGTCTTAATGAAACTATAACTAGGAACATTTAGGAATAACACATAAGTGTAAATTAAATCTCATAATTATGATCTCATCATAATATCAATTACACAATTATTCCAATTATTTTATCTTTATTCTTATAACATAAAATATTAATCAAATTAATACGCAAAGATAACGCCTTTTCATTAATTAAATATAATGTCATACATTAATCTGCATCCAATTAATTGCCTACAAGGGCATAAACTAACACTTAACCCTTCTGAAATTGAGGGTATCAAATGCTTCCATTTTAGACTGACAAATGATTAACGCGCTTTTTGTTAAATATGGATCTGGTTGATTTTAGTTATATAGGTAGACATCTTACTTATTCGAATAATGAGCACAGAAATATGTTAGTTCGGAAAAAACTTGACAAATCTCTTGTGAATTTAGTATGGTTACAGACCTTTGCACATTCCTATGTTCACTTTGGTGAACCATTAACTTTTGATCATTCTTTTACGCACATCCAAAGGCTATCCGACATTCAACAAGTGGGTAATCCTTTTTGATTTTTTAATGCTACTACCTCTATAGAAGGATTTCAGGCATTGGTGAGCACATGTTGGTCCTCTGAAGTGTCGAGCTTCAATTCCTACCAATTTATGCAGAAACTCCAACACGTGAAATATAGGCTAAAGCACTTTTTATGCACTCAAACTATTGATCTTCAACATCTCACGGAAAAACTCCTATCTGCGCAGAGTGCTTACTATAACAATCCTTGTAATTCTGAATTAAAAGTAGTTGAACTAAGTTGTCTGCAAGATTATTAGACAGCATTATTTTTCCACAATTTGGTTTTGAAGCAAAAAAGAAGAATTCGTTGGCTTAAAGAATGTGACTCTAACATTAAATATTTTCATGCCTCCTTATTAGCTTAGTGCAATATAAATAAAATTTCAAGACTTTAAGACCATACGGGACAAGTGTTCATGGATAGACGTAACCTTATAGAGATAGCTAGAGCCTATTTCATTCATCTCATGGGAACTACTGATTCACAATTATCTGGATTGAATGTTACTAGTTTGTTTGAAGATCATCTACATTTGGAACTATGGAGTTACTCACCACTCCTTTTATGACAGATGATGTAAAACAAATCCCATTTATTTTAAACCCCCCTAAGTCTTTTGGTCCTGATGGGTTTAACGCTTTCTTCTCTCTACACACTTGGGCAATTACGGGCCAACTCTTCACAGAAGCTTCCAAAATGCTTCAGGTTATTAATCATGCGTTCATTTTTCTGGTGCCTAACAAACCTAACCCTTTCAATATAAATGAATTCAGGCCAATTTCTTATTGTAATACTATCTATAAGGTGATTGCAAAGCTTCCGGTGGAAAGATTTAAGAAACTCCTCTTAAATGTAGTGAATCCTGCTCAAAGTGCTTTCCTTCCTGAAAGCAAGATTGGTGACAATATTCTGCTTTTACAAGAGCTTATGAAGGAATATAAGGGTAAACATATTAATAGTTGCTTATGAAAGAGAAAGGTATAATACAAAACTTTGTACACTCCCTCTTGTATTATTTGCTTAGTCTCATATATATACAATTGGTGAGCTGATCTTGACCATACACCTTATGAAAAGGACATAATAAAAATAAATGGTAGGGTTTTGTTCTATATTAATGTCATATGTAACAACCTATATTGGCCCTTGTGAACATGTGCATTGTATTGTTGTCTGTAGCCACTGTCCTTAAAAATTGTCTATGGCTTTTCTCTTTCATCTCTCGAGTCTTCTTCTCTGTAACTCTTTTCTCTTTCATCTTTTAGTCTTCTTCATTAACACCCCCACTCGAACTGAACCTAAAGCTTTGAACTAGGTTCAGTTTGGTAGTTAGAAGCTTGAATCTTGTCGAGTTTAAGGGTTTAGTGTAGATGGTAGCAACTTGATCATCGGTGTTGACATATCTGATTTCTATTTCTCCTTTTCCAACTTTATCTCTTATGAAATGTTTATCTCTTATGAAATGTACATCGATTTCAATATGTTTGATTCTTGAGTGAAAGAGAGGGTTTTGAGCTAGGGATCTAGCTCCATTGTTGTCACTTCATAGAATTGTGTGTGAGTGAGAGAGAATTTGAGTTCAGAAAGTAGAGACGAGAGTAGAAAACTTCAGTCAATACTTGAGATAGGGCTCAGTATTCAGCTTCAACGTTGGACCTTGCTACTGTCGTCTGTTTCTTAGAGGTCCAGAAAATTAGGTTTCACCCTAGAAATGCACATCCTCCGATTGTTGATTTTTGATCATTGGGGAAACTGGCCCAGTCAGAGTCACCATAAGCATGGAGATCAAAAGGTGATGAAGATGGTTGAAAGAGCAGTCCCAAATTTGAGGTTCCCTTCAAGTAACGTAAAACCCTTTTACATACAATCTAGTGTGTGCTTAAAGGATTTTGTATAAATTGACTTAATTTGTTAACTGCGAAGCTAATATCTAGTTCGGTGTTACACAGATACTGAAGAGCTCCTATGGTGCTTCGCTGAAGTTTTAGGAGTTCAAAAGGAGTCCCATTCTGCTAAGATAATTTGGTTGCCGGAGTGATGGGTGTCGATGAAGGTTTGCAAGATGACATATTTGTTCTAGTAAGTAGGTCTTAAACATATTGTTTCTATGAAAGATAAAGACCATTCTTGTTTTTGTATGCTTCAAAGCCAAGAAAATGATTTATACTTCCAAGCATTTTGAATGCAAATTGAGACTGTAATTGACTGATGATTGCATGAATTACTTGAGTTGAATTTCCTGTGATTAGGATGTCATCTACATAGACCAGTAGTATTGTAATAATTCCATTTTTGTTTGAGTAAAATAGAGAGGTATCTGGCCTTAAGTTGTGAAACACCTATTGAGACAATGCACATTTTAGCTTGTGAAACCAGGCCCTAGGAGCTTGTTTTAGGCCATAGAGAGCTTTGTTTAGCTTGCATACATGATATGGCTTTGTTTTGCTTTCAAATCCTTGTGGTTGGTTTATATAGACAATTTCCTGTAGTTCCCCATGTAGAAAGGCATTGTTAACATCAACTTGTTGAATCTCCCAGTCATAGGAAATAGCAAGTGAAAGAATTACTCTTATTGTTGAGGCTTTCACTATAGGGTTGAAAGTTTATGAAAAATGAATGCCAGGGGTTTGATTAAACCCTTTGGCAACGAATCTGGCCTTGCACTTAGAGATAGTTCCATCAGCATCATATTTTGTCTGAAACACCCATTTTGTCCCAAGAATATGCATGTTAGGCTCATAGGGGACAAGTGTCTAGGTATGATTCTATTGTAGGACATTGAATTCATCTTGTATAGTTTGACACCATATAGGACTGTTTAGAGCTTCAAAAATTGTCCTAGGTTCAGCTTGTGAGTTCAGGGTAAGAGAAACCGAATAGAGCTTTGGTTTGAAAATTCCACTTTTTGATCGAGTTTACATAGGATGAACATTTTGTATGTGAGGAGGTGAAGAATTTGATTCAGTTTCTAGTGTGGTTAAGGGATTGATGTTTGGTAAGGTATTTTGTCTATTTTGTGAGGAAGTAAAATGTGATGATGAGCTAAGGTTTTTGAGAGCTTACTTGTCTATCGAAGGATTCAACTGAGTGAGAGCATTATACTGAAAAAGAGTGATTCGTGACAATCCTTGATGAGGGTGGACTGATTGGAGTTGAAGTTAGAGTAAAGGTAGGAGAACTTGATGGTGCTATAGGATTGTTAGAATATGAGAGAAAGAGTTAAGGGAATGGAAATTCTTCCTCATTAGATTCAACATGGTGAAATATTATTATTTTCCCTTGATTAGTCAAGCACTTGTAACCTTGATGCATTGAACTATACCCAAAAAAAAACATTTGGTAGTGTGGAAATCTAATTTGTGATGAGAATAGTATCTGAGGTAAGGAAAACAACTACAACCAAAGGTTTTAAGGTTAAGATAGTTTGGTGATTGGTTGTACAGCTTTTCAAATGGTGAGAGGTTGTTTAGTTTAGAAGATGGGAGATTATTTATAATGTGTGTAGTTGTGGAGAAGGCTTCTAACTAAAAAGTGAGTGGCATGTGAGCATGAGATAGAAGGGTTAGTCCCATTTCAGCGATGTCTCTATGTTTCCTTTCGGAAACCCCCATTTTGTTGGTGAGTGTAAAGGCAACTAAACCTTGGCTGTATTCCATGTTTTGTGAGATAGAGTAAAAGATATTTATATTCACCTCCCATGTCTGTATGTAAGGCTTTGATTTTCCTGTTTAGTTGAAGTTCAACATTATTCTTGAATTTGACAAAGACAGATAGGGTATCAGATTTTAGTTTTAGAGGATAGAGCTAAGTGGTGTAGGCATCAACAAAGATAAGATAACATTGGTGTCCTTCAGTTGAGAGATGTCGAGAGGGTCCCCAAATGTCTGAATATATAATTTTTAATGGATTTTGAACAGTTATGTCATGAGTTTGAAAAGGCAATTGATGCAATTTTCCTTCCTTACAAGCATCAAAATAAGACAAATTTTCGAGTTTAAAATTGAAATTCATTGAACTTAGAATTTGTTTGAAGAAATGTTTGGAGGGATGTCCTAGTTTGGCATGCCAAACATTTACATCTTTTTTAGCTATGTTTGCCTCACAATGATTGCCTAAAGAGAAAACCTTTTGTTAGGGAGGATTGAATTTAAAGTAAGTTGGCTTGATATTGTTGTGTTGTTTAGTGGTTTTGAGGCTGTAGAGACCATCTCGAAGCACTCCCTTGAGTAGAATCTTCCCTGTTGCTTTGTCCTTAAATAAACAATTTTCATTAGTAAACTCAACAGAAATATTGTTGTCTTTGGTGAGTTTAGAGATGTTGAGTAGATTTTTGGTTATGCTAGGAACATGCAGAATTTGTCTTAGTGTTAGGGGTATGTGTATATTGTCTACAAAATGTATATGAGATGAGCCAATGTTAGCAATAGGAAGAGAGTTACCATTCTCAACAGTGAGTTAGTCCTTTCCACCATATTCTGAACTTACTGACAAGTTATTGAAATCTGTTGTGACATGATTTGTAGCCCCACTATCTATAAACCATGTATTGTTGTTGACAGCTTTAGATGAGGAATTTTTTTTGTCTCAGATGCTGTTACCAACCTTGATGAAATCAAACATAGGTGAGATTTTTGTAATAGTTCCCCTGCTTTTAAATGTTTGGGAATCCATATCATGGCCTCTAAACCCAAATATAATGATTGCTTACCTATCATTGAAAGGATGAAATCTCACGTGATGGCTTGGCAAAATCGCTTCCTTTCTTATGCAGGCCATCTAACTCTTATCATATCTGTTACGTCGAAAGGTCCTTAAAGAGTTGGAAAAAATCATGAAAACTTTTCTCTGGACTGGACACGTCGGTAATTCCAGAAAGGCGCGAGTGAAATGCAAGAAGTCACTTTTCCTAAAAATTCTGGTGGTCTTAGGATTATTCCAGTTTCTCATATGCAAAAGGTTTCCTTGTGCAAGCGTTTATGGCAATTATACACAAATCGTACAACCGTATGGTCAAAATGGATACTTGAAACATTTAAACTTCTGGCAGGTCGATTACACTCAGAATGGGTCTTGGATATTAAAACAGATTATGGAACTACATGCAACAATCTACCCACATATCAAACACTCTACTGGCAATGGAGCAAAAACATGGGTGTGGTTTGATAATTGGTTGGACTTTAGTCCACTAATTGACTCTCCCGACTTTAGAAGGCTTCGTAACATAACGTTAAAGGCATCTTCACTGATCATTCACGACGCATGGCATGCTACCTTTTGTGGATTCACTTGTCTTCTACCTCAATACAACAGATGAAGATAAAGTAACCTGGAACTTGGATCATTCTGGCGTCATCTCCAATCATTCCTGCTACCAACTTCTCTCCAATGGATCCGTCTTAGGACCGTGGTTTTCTCTGATATGGCATAACACCATCTGTCCTAAAGTCGCCTTTATTACTTGGCTAGCTCTCAAAAACTGACTCCAAACCATGACCCAATGGCAGGGAAGAGTTGATGATCTATGCGTTCTTTATAACCTGGCTCCGGAAGACCGTAATCACCTATTTTTTTCAATGCGTTTATTCAAAAACCATTTGGAGTAATATTTTACACCTATTGCCATCGTATACAGCTAGCTATGATTGGGATACAGTAATGGAATGGATCATCAGCAAATTGAAGAAAGAAGCTCCAAATGTTATTCTTTTCTCAACGTCCTTTTCACTATCAACCTATGGCATATGGAAAGAGAAATCACACACGCTTGCTTGCTGCTAGAATCATCAACCAAATTAGAGAATATAATTTTGCCAAAGCTATGCACCGATCGCTCACTGTGGATGTCAGGCAAAGATTGACAACTTTAACCATATACGGCTACTCACTCTGTGCACCAGTCTTTTGTACTCTTCTTCCTTAGATGCTCTCCAATTATATAGTATCGTGTTTTCTTGGTACTCTTTGTACAGATGTTTTTGTTCAATTCTGTAGAAATATAGCCTTCATTTACCCCCCAAAATAAAAAAAAAGTTTATTAATTTTTTTATAACATAAGAAGTATTCATAAAATACTATATTATATTATCATCTATTTTTTATAATTTGCTACCATTATTGTATTATTTCTTAGTTATTTTTGTATGAGGAATGAAGGGATTTACTAGGTCGTCCATTTTTTCGTAACATCTAATCGTCCAAGAAATACACTTAAAGCAATACTTAACCTAAAGCAACTCCTCTACAGCAAACATATGCATGCCAATACCAAAATAACTAAGCGTAACTGTACAATATGTAGATTATTTAACTACAGTAAGTTACTTTTATATATTGGCCTATTTGCATGAGAAACTTGTTTCCTGGATCCAAGGAGGACATGCTTATTGCAGATCATGTAAAAGAACAAGGATCCCTCCTCCATGTTTGTTGAAACTTCAGATAACATATTACGCTACTTTTGATCCAAGTTCGTTGATTCTGTTGATAGGCAACTTATAACGCTACTTTGGATTGGAAAGTCCATCGATTAATAATTCATACAAACAACGTGATAGCATAAGGAACACAAACTAAAAACCACATATTTGCACCTCAGAAGCAGCATTCTTTTTCCACGAGTATCGGGTTTATCTGCTCATCAGATTTTTGGATCCGATTGTATATGGCTCAGATGAACTTCTTGTGGCAGCGGATAGTATTTTATACTCAAATCCTCAAAAATCTTCTTGATCTCAAGGACCAGTTCTGTCCGCCGTCTGTTTTTCTCTGCATATTCTTGGAAGTTCATGGTGTGGTTACAATAGAGTGCCATCTTCAATTTATTTACATTCTCAATTTCCTTGACGACAACGTTGTGATTAGGATGCCAATGGTGGGAATTCTTCTCCAAACACCTAATAAAATCAGACTGACTATTAAAAGAAACCGTTGAGAAAACAAGTCCCATTTTGGACCAGAGATCATTTCCAATGTAACCATGCATTCAGTGATACAGATTTTCTATTGCTCGAATTACCACTGTAATGGATGATAAAACGATACAAGGATTCCTTTCATCAAAGGCATAGGAAGCAGAACGGGATTAGAAGTCTCATCTCTAGAGCAACTATTTTGAAAGTAAAGATAATAACAATGCTACAACTATTTGGTCCAAAGTCGGACATAGCTGCAGTGTAACACCTGGTAAAATAAAACAAGAGGTGTCTAATATTGTAATGCACCTAAAGTAAGACCTCACTCCATGTATCAGTTGATAGCAAAATTATATTAGAATTTGTATTAAAATGGATCTTTGGTTGTGAATCAAGTTTTAAGAATCTGCCATGCAGCTAACTTTCGATCAATGTGCATGTCCATCAATTCACGAAATCATAATATACATATAGCTAAATGAAAAGAGTAAGGTTACAGTGAACTTACTTTTTGATTCCTTCTTTAAGTAGCCCAATCTTCTCCACAGTTGTTGCAAAATCAATTGAGAATTCTATTGTATCCCCCATATTTGAGCTTCTGTAATAATTGCCAATTGGCTTTGTAGCCAATACGGAATTTGGATAGTAAACCTTTTCATTATCAAGCTTCAAGAAAACTGTTGTTAATATGTTCATTTCCTCAACCAAAAGCTGTCAAGTTCAAAATGAAACCTAGTTACCAAGCTTTATCAGTCTCAACAGATAATTGAATTAATTTATTAGTGCTTACCGGAACACCCTCAACAACACAACGATCACCAACATCAAAGGGATGCATAACAAAAACAAATATGATAGCTTCAAATATGGTCTTGCAGGTATTCCCAAACATAAAAGCTGCTACCACGAGTTGGGATGAAAGGAACAAGATAACTTTTGTCGTTGCAATTTCCACTAGAAGAAGCCAAATGACAATGGTCACAATAAACAGGATTCCTGTCACAAGTTTGTTCAACTGTTTAACTGCAGTTTTTGTATCATTCAATGCATGTGCAAGTGCTTTCCTGTCATTGTAAACCTTCACCTGCAACAAATAAAGAATTACATAAAGGAAGATCTTGACACTCACAAATAGAGGTTTCCCATTTCCCATTTCTGCTACAGCACTGCACTGGTCATGAGAGTTAATGAGACTAATTCTTTAACAGGTTTATTCCCTGTTACAACTTGAAACATATAAGTTTGATGCCCTTTAACAGCAATGTTAAAATTACAATATATATGGTGCCTAATTTGTCAAGGATGTGACAAATTATGGTAAACCATAAAGTTATCATAACGTAATGTGGAAATAGCTTTGCCATTTAAGATACATAAGAATTGACTTCGTTTGAACTACAAGACATGTAAACCTTTTCCAGAAGTGACAAAACTTTCTGTTTATTTCAAATCATTGACAAGCATAACTTTCCAATTCAATCATCCTTGGTTTGACTTCTTCCAAATCTGTGTTTGGCATCTGCTTCCTTTCTCTTAGAAAATGAAAACCACAATACGTAATGTTAAAAGAAACTTTAAAATAAGATTGCAATATTGGAAAAGAAATAACAAGAATCAATGGAGCAAAAACTTGTACCCATTACGAAAGGAAAATCATCTCACCACCCAATCTGTCAAGGCTTTTATATCAATTCGTCCAGTCTCAGATCCTTTGAACAGTGGAAAAACAAGATTCACCTCCTCCTTAATCATGAATCTTGAGAGGTCCTCCTCTTCAAGATAACTATAGAAAGAAACTCTTTAGAGGAAGATGACAAAAAATAGAGAAGTTAAACAATCACTATGAAAAATTATAAACACAATGTGTATTTTCTCACTTGCAATTGTGATGAGCAACATTCCTGAAAATTCGATATGCTGCAGCAGTTGCTTCAATCTCATTGGTGATCTTATTGTCAGTTTGTTCACATCCATCATCAACACTCTCATCCAATGTGTTGGATATTGTTGACAGTCCAGAGTTTCTGACAGCATCAATTAAAATTTTCATTGTCCAGGCAGAAACCTTTTCTCGTTTCATGTAATGAAACTTCCCCATATCAATCATCTTTGTTTCCTTAACTCCTTTACCCTTTTTGGTACTCCTGAAACTTAGCTGACCAGCGCTAGGTGTTCTTCCAACCCTCTCAGCCTCCTCTATCAGTGCGGGGCCTGAAAGGGTTTGCAAAACATACTGATGAAAGATTGATTCTTGAATTCTGTCGAAAAAGGTCCTCACATGGAAACTAGATGCTAAGATCTTCAGCAGAAGTGTCTTTAACAGCCACAAAAATGACCCGATTAGAAGTGAAACAAGTGTCCAGGTTATGTAATGGAGAATTGTGCTGGCAGTCTTGGACCTCTCCTCTGCACGATCAAATACAAAGATCCATGCAAGGAGAACCAAACCTATCCAAATAAATACTTGTACACTTTTCTTCAAACCGTAAACAAAATAGAGTACCTTCTTTCTCAGCAAGAAGTTCCTCTCAATAAAAAACACAACAAAATGCATAAACCAATTAGTAACCAATAGGCCACAGAATATTACCAACACAAGCACACACCACTTCCAAAACTCTAAACCCCATATTATAATCTTCTCAAATTTCTCAATAGTCAAGCTAGTTACCAAGCAACACAAAATGCACACAAATGAAACCCACTGCATCACGACCTTAGTTCTTACTCTGCTACGCCTGGCTGAGCTCAGTTCAATTGTTTTGTACATCTCCTCCTCATTTTCATCATCAGCTGTTCCTCCAGGTGATTGCATCAAGGGTGTCTTGGAGGTTATAGAGTTTATCCTCAGACTAGAAGCAGACATATTATGAGGTGAGTTCCCAGCAATTCGTTGTTGCACATTCAAACTACTATCTTCAAGCTTTGTTTCATCGACTGCAATTGGTGGTTCTCCAAATCTTGACTTGGGTTTTGAGTAGATCGACCTAGCAAGTGGCCTTACAATGAGGTTTTCACTAGTACTGTGAACTTTAGGGGACTTATTTGGGCTGGGGCTGAACCCCGAAATCTCCATTGAATAACAGCTCTTTGAGAGGCCAGCAGAGTTGAACTCCTTACGAGGCGAACTCGGTTTGCTTTGACTTGGAGAAAAAGATTCCTGGTCATTTTCTGCAGCTCCATTTGCCGGTTTCTTGTCTCCACATGCTTTTGCAGTGCCTTCGTGAGAGATTGCTATCACAATTTCTCC
>JANITW010000234.1:28348263-28363955 GCA_027564335.1 Erythroxylum williamsii | reverse complement strand
TAATGTTGGATTGTTGTTGTTGTTGTTGTTATTATTATTATTATTATTATTATTATTATTATTATATTTTTATTAAAATTATAGACTTAATTTTTGTAAAATTAAATATCTAAATCTAAATTATTATAAGAATATTCAACGAAATACTAAGAAATATAATATTCATATCTTTACAATTTTTTAAAATAATATTTTTATAAGTTATTTTACACATTAATAATTAATATTAAATAACTAATTTTATCAAATATTAATAATCAGCTGATGTTGCTTACTAATCAAATGAGTTGATACTAAAAGACTACTTAATTGTTGATAAAATTAACTAAGAAGTAATGCAA
Source organism: Erythroxylum williamsii (assembly GCA_027564335.1). NCBI lineage: Eukaryota > Viridiplantae > Streptophyta > Magnoliopsida > Malpighiales > Erythroxylaceae > Erythroxylum > Erythroxylum williamsii. The sequence goes on along the minus strand of JANITW010000234.1, from coordinate 28,363,614 downwards.
TATGTTGTTTGACAGGACCATTATTAGCTTTAAGGACAGACTTTTGGTCAGCCTACTTTTTGGCCGTCGTCGGCGTGGCCATCAACTTTCTATTTCTTTTCTCTTCTGTGGTTTTTTAATATTTGATACACGTCTGAAAACAACGTGCATTGTTGTGTTGCTTTCCCGGCTAATATTAAAGAAATGAGAAAACAAGGGAACTACCTATTGGGGCAGCTTGTTTTGATTGAGTCTCTCTCTTTGTCAACTTTCACGGAAGACTGGTTAATGGCTTTGTTTACTCTCTTCTGATGCAAGGATGAGACAGTTTCATTTCATGCTCTCGTTTTGAATCCTTCCCAGTTTCTTGGGTTCCTTTATCACTTGATCAAGTCAGTTTCTCTTTTTATTTCCTTTTTTGTCATTATCATGTTCTTGCCTGGTCAAGATTGCTAGTTTATATCTTAATCTTGGATTGATCGTGAATGTTTCGTTATTTACTGTTTCTATTTTAGGCTTTGCTTCAAATGTTGATTACAAGTGTTTTTTTTTTCAATTCTTACTCTTCCCTTCTTCGGCAGTTTTATTCTTGAGATGGTTTGCTTTTTCTTTATTCCGATGGTTTGGAGTCGACTTACTTTCCTGAGAAGTTTTCGTAATTTGCTATGACTTTTATCCTTTTCAACGTTCTGTTCGTGTCTTGTGTCCCTTAAACTATTTGTTTCCTAGGGTTCCCTTTGCTTTGCATGGAGTGTTTATTGCTGTCCGGGCATACTTTTGACTAACCGCGGGTGCATCCTTATTGTCTGGATGCGTGTTTGGATTCTTGCAGGAAGATAATTTATTTGGAAATTGATTTTCCACTTCTGTTTCAGTTACTTATGATTTAAGAAATTTGGTTTTTCATGGCCCTGAGTTCAGAATCTGTTGTAAGGTTCCTCTTATTTAAGTCAAATTTCAGGTTTCACCTGAGTTTCTCAGGCAATTTCAAACATTCTGTTTTTGTAATCTACATCCGTTTCTTCTCATCCATGTTTTGTTGACTGAAATATGGTTCTGCTAAACTGGCATAACTTTGTCTAGATGGATTCAATTTATTGATTTTGAAATTCTGTCAAATTTTTTCATATCAGGACTTTTGGTTGACCTGTATGTTTGTTTTCATCTGGCTCTCTGTTCCTTCTATCGCAAGAGACTATTCATAGCCCTCTGTGTTTCCTGAATGTTCTGTTTATTTGTTTTTTAATTTCTTCTTTTCTCTTTGGTGGCTACAGTGCTGTGTCTAGCTCTGGATTATCAAAATTTTGGAAGAATTGGAGTTTCCTTCCATCAATCAATCAGTATTTGATAAGCCACTCGACCCTGTTGGAGCATGGCCGCTGAAACGATTCCATCTGTTAAATCTTATAAAAGGACCGACAGTATTATCACAACTTTGGGATCTGTTGCTCTTGAGTGGTTACTAATTTTTATGCTGCTTACTAATGCTATATTTTCTTACTTGATCACAAAATTTGCCTGCCAATATGAATTGCAAACTCCATGTCTACTATGTTCGAGGTTTGATCATGTATTTGGGAATAAGAAACTCAAAAATTTTTGGGATTTATTATGCAGAAGTCATAAATTAGAAATATCATCCTTAGTTTTGTGTCATGCTCACAATAAACTTGTCAATGTACAAGGAATGTGTGACAATTGCCTCTTCTCATTTGCCACAATCAATAATTCAAATGCTAAAACATACAGATTATTGATGGGAAAGCTGGGGGAGGATAGTGCCTGTGACTCAGATTGGGACCCCTTAGTTGAAGTTTCTACTCTAGGTACCATATATTGTACTTGTTGTGACGAATCATTGGTTCCAAGACATAGTGGCCAAAAGTTGTTGCAGACCATATCATTTAGTTCCAGGGCCGTTGATCTTGATGTCCTCTATTCTGATGCATTTGGTCATGATCATGACAATCTGGAGAAAAGTAGTCAATCTCTTTCACACAGAACTACTCATTTAAGTTGTGGTCTTGATCCGTTACATTATGTGGCCTACACAGAGCTAAAGATGCATTCTGATATGGAATCTGAAGCTCAGTTTTCGGATCATGATGGGTCAATTGTTGAAAACAATCGTAAAGAAGATGTTGAAGTTGAATATCTGCAGAGAGAACATCGCATTTTCACCCTCCCAGATGATCTGTCCTCAGAAAAACTGATAGATTCAGTTTTTGCACCTGATTTGTCAACTTCAGTTTCTGAGTCACACACAAATGTCCTGGAATCCAAAGATGTAACATTTGAATGGCATAAAGTAAATGTAGAGCACGTATTGCAAGAAATTAATTGGCAACCAGCTGGCTGCAAAACTGAGTGCCATACCATTCATGAGGATAAAAAAATTGATGACATTTCTGCTTCAACGGTAACAAAAGAAAGTTGTATTGAAGCATCAAATCACAACATTCTTATTTGCCTCGGTGATATTCCCCCATCTTCAAATTCTGGTGAAACTCTTGCGGAAGATTCTGTAGAGGGTAAGTTTAATTTCATAGATGATGTCCCCCTACCAGCAAAGTTAGAGAAACTCCCATCAAAGAGTCATCTTTCAAATTAGTAATACATTCGAAAACTAACAAATGCACAAGAATTAGTGCTTGAAAGATATATGCCTAATGACTAATGCTGGTACGACTTATTTGTACCACTGGCTAGGCTTCCAATGCTTCTAAGTTAGCGTAGCTTGTTTATGTCCTTTTGTGTTTTATTTTACAGGTTTTTTGAGAAATGAAGAGACTTGGGAGACGTGTGTAACTGACAGTGATGGAATCTGCAACATGCGAAATGTGGCCACTACATCAACCAAAGCGGATTCAGAAGTAAACCCTGTTCCAGGTGATAGTGTTGAAGTTCCTAATTTGTTGGATCTCAGTGATGCTTATAAACTTGCTCTTGGGAATAAGGGAAGACAGCTGTCTGGTTTACTGGCAGAACAATGGAATGATAAGGAGTCTTTACGAATTGGTGAAGGTTTGAAGCTCTTGATTTCACAGTTATCTGCTGCGAGAGAGCATTCAATAAATGATGCCAGTCCTAGACCATCAATGAGCCCAAATATCTCTTTGAATAGCAGTGAATTAAAGATTTATGATGCTACTATTTCCATGGGAATGAATGTACATCAACAGAGAGTTTCACTAGACCGAAATGAGTCTGGATTATCTCTGGATGGAAGTATTGTCAGTGAAATTGAAGGTGAAAGCATGACTGATCGATTAAGACGGCAGGTTGATCAAGATAAGATATTGTTAGGTGTTTTATACAAAGAACTAGAGGAAGAGAGAAATGCATCTGCAATTGCTGCAAATCAAGCATTGGCCATGATTACAAGACTGCAAGAGGAGAGGGCAACACTCCACATGGAAGCCTTGCAGTGCATAAGAATGATGGAAGAGCAAGCTGAGTATGATGAGGAAGCATTGGCAAAAGCAAATGACCTTCTTGCCCAGAGAGATAAAGAGCTTCAAGATCTGGAAGCAGAAATTGAATTCTATAGGAATAAATTCCAAGATGATTCAGTGTTGGAGGGTACAATGATGCCAGCTTCTAATGTGATAACTTCTGATATTGGACCTGCTGAAATTAGTCGAATTATGTACATAGAACAAATTTCTGAAAAATCTGATGTACTCCATAAAGTGGAAGGGCCAAATGCACTGTTTGGGGATAAGATTATGGGTACTGGAGACAATTTTTCGATAGTTTTTGAAGATGAAAAATTGTATATTTTACGAAATTTGAAGAAATTGGAGATGAAGCTTTATATTTTTTCAACTAGTGGGCTGCAAAAAGACTTGACCAATGGACAATATTCCAGAAATGAAGACAGATTAAAGCAGCCTAATAGCAAATTGTCGATGGATCCCAGCAAAGCAAACAAATCTGGTCGAGGACATTCCCCTGATGAATTAGAATCCAGCTGTAAAGAGAATATTGAAATTTCTTGTGGAGCACAAAGTTTTTCAGTGTCCCATGCAGGAGCTTGGCTAGATTCTCTTTCAAATGAGGTTGCTGACCTGAATGAGAGGTTAGGAACACTTGAGGCAGACAGGAGTTTTCTCCAGCAAACAATTAACTCGATGAGAAGTGGAGAAGAGGGACTTCGATTAATTCAGGATGTAGCTTCTAGTCTGAAAGAACTAAGAAGGATGGGAATAAGAAGAAGGGAGCAAAAGGTTGCTTGAGGCCCTTAAAAGCCAATATAAAAGTGAGAGGTAATTTCTGTCATCTAGTTAGGCAAGCAGATACTCTGTTTTACTTTCAGTGAACCTTATGCGCTGCATTAAACATGAGACTTCCATTTCTGCCTTTAAATAATGTTAGGGATGCTTAAACTTTCATAAACTGTAGCTTACTAATTCATCTGTCCCAGTGAACTTAGGCACGCAAAAAGGAAGATATTCTATATAAACTAACAAAATATGCTCACACATCCAGAAAATATCACAGTTCTTTGAAAAGCTTTTAAGTAATTGTAACATTAATCTTTTTAACTTAATCGGGATCAGAATATTACTTGTTGTGTATTAGGAAAGAAGGATCGTATCTAATCAAATATACCATCACCATGTAACACACATTAAACATTGAAATTGTCACATTAGAAGTTTAAAACTATACCATCACCATGTAATCATAATTTTGTTAATAGTTTTATAAAATCACTCTTAAATTATGTTGTCGATTCTAATTTCTATTACATTTTCATTAATTTTGGAATCAAAATTTAACAAAATTCGGTGATTACTCATCTCCCTTCTTTACTTTCCTAGCTCCTAGCTCTTACTCCTTTTATTTTAAGCAAACCTGGTCCATTCTTTTTAGGGGTCCTTCCCCCTGTGTTGCTCTTCAAATTGTTCTCTTTTTTTGAAAATTAAAAAATGGTATTAATCAAGGCAAGAATCTAACAATACAATTTTCATACTAAGAAGCAACTCTACCAAAAAAAATGAAATAGTAAGCTGATCTTTCAAAGCTTAGTAGAGTACTTAATTAAGTTATAGAAGCCAATTAGTTAAGATTGTGGTAAGGAGTTTTAGTGCAGCTTCTCTAATTAGAATTGTTTCCCTGACAAAGTGAAACACTTCAAGCTAAAAGAAACTTGTTAATTTATAGAAAATTTTTGTATATCCTAGAATTCCACTCACGCCAAGTCTAACAAACTAGGTTAGACCAAGCTACTAGAAGTACAAGTCTGTTATTCTTCCTCATGCCTAAGGGTTTCATAATCCATTGAATAATAGGTCTCTGTTTAGTTGGAGGGACAGGAGCTTTACATCTTGCCAAGATGTCATTCCAAACTGAACTAGTGAAAGGGCATTCAAAGAATAGGCGACTTACGGATTTAACACCAACATTGCAAAATTTGCAAGAGGGGCTCACGGAGTTAAGATCAACGGTGCAATTCCATCTAAGGTAGATAACCTTTCTAGAATAGTTAGCCACAATACAAAAGATACCTTGGGGGAAATAGTTTTTTCCATACCAATTTACACAAAGGAATCTTGGTTCTTGATGGCCCGTCTGTAGGATTTATTAGAATAGGTCCTAGAGGAGTTAATAGGATGGTAAGCAAGAGTTCAGTTGGGAATAAAGAGTATGAATCTTCCTATTCTGATTCACTCACCTAAATTGATTAAGGAACTGAATTTTACATCTTCAGAGAAAAACAATTTCAATGCATTATAGTTAAGAAGTTGGTCTAGGCGACCCAAGGGACTCCAACTGTCAAACCAGAGAGAGGACGTAGATCTGTTACCAATCTCGGTCTTGATGTATGGCTGAATAGAGGATTTGAGTTTTACTATTTGTAGCAAGGACCAGGAAGCATCAACCCTTATCTTGGCTCTGTAAATGATTCTACCCCTCAAAGAGAGGCCATTAACCCATTTGACCCACATTGACCTTTTTTCTGTGACAATTTTATGTAAGTACTTTGCTAGTAAAGCTATGTAGGGAGATCATCCTAAGACACCCACCTTCTTAGGAAAATACATTATGGACTAACTAACCTTAGAGAAAGTCTTTGTAGATATGTTCCGTATCCAAAGGAAGTTCCTCATCATCTTTACAAAGTTATTTAGGAGCATTTTTGGAAGAAGAAAGTGAGCAACTGAGTATGAAATCAAGTTAGACAATATTGAAGAAATAAGTTGAAATCTTCCTGAGAAAGAAAGAGCTTTGTAGTTCTAGCTCCTTATTTTGGCTCTCACCCTATCAAACAGCACTTGACAATCTTCATAGGTAAGCTTCCTAGAAGTGATTGGTAGCCCAAGATATCTCATAGGAAGGGAAGCATATAGGAAACTCGTGAATTTTAGGATATCATTCCTCGAGGAATCATAGACTTTGGAAAGAATAAGTGAGCACATTTCCTTATTAATTCTTAGGCCACATAATTTGCTAAATTAGTCCAAATATTCCATCAAGCATTGTATAGAAGCCTTATTTCCTTGGCATAAAAGTATAAAATCATTTGCAAAAGAAAGATGAGTAATTTGCTCTTGAAAACATTTTTATGGAATCCAAATCCATTTTCCAAAGTGGTCTTTTTAAAAACTAAGTTATGGAGGGAATAGGTAGTAGAAATACTTCCCACATAGGCCACAGGGAAAGCAACAATTCCAACCTAGACCTAAAGCCTCTTCTTCTAACTCAGGTACATTTTTGGATGATACGGTTAGATCTTTTATCTTGAAATTGAGATCTTTTATCTTGAAATTTAGAAGGATGTAAAATAATTTTAGCTAAAGGCAAGATCTCAATTTCAAAATAAACGATCTAACATGGAAAATTTGGAGAGTCAGATGGATCAGATGATTCCCCCCTTTTTTCTAAAAGGTTGAAAAAATTGAAAAAGGACAAAAATGATAAGGAAATATTTGAGACTTTTCAAAAGGTAGATGTAAATATACTTTTACTAAATGCAATCAAACAAGTGCTAAGATATACAAAATTCTTGAAGGAATTAAGTACCCATATGAGAAAGATAAGAGGTGATAAGAAGGTCATGGTGTGTGAGAATGTTTAAACAGTCTTCAAAAAGAAAATATCTCCAAAATACAGGGATCGATGTATGTTTACCATTCCCTGTAAGATTGGTAGCATTGTAATTAAAAGAGTTATGATTAATTTAGGAGCATTATTCAATGTTATGCCTCACTCTATTTTATGTTTCTTTAATCCTGGGCTATTTAAAAGAGACTAGTATTATCATACAATTAGCATATCGTACTAATGCTTACCCAGATGAAGCAATTAAAGATGTTTTGATACAGGTGAGTAAGCTTATGTTTCCTCTAGATTTATGGTGGATATGAATGATGAAACCTCATATGATCCCATCTTTATCCTGTTAGGAAGACAGTTTCTTAACATGACCTAAACTAAGATAGATGTTTGTGAGAAGCATCCCCACAATGGAATTTGATGAAGAATGATGTCATGAAACATCCCCAAGATGATTATTAAAATTTTCTCTATTAATGTGATTGATCCTTTAGTGTATGAAATGTTTAAGTTAAATTACAATATCAATTAGAATTAGTTTTCGTTGAGCAACTGGAGTTGGAAACCATTGATGATGTTGAGTTGGGAGAGGAGCTAAAGGTATGAATTTCCTTTAATGCAGTTACTTGAATCTTACCAGAGGCTATTACCTTCTGATATGTAGGTATTTTATATGGACCTAAAACCACTACCTGTCCACTTAAAGTATGCATATCTAGGAGATAATCAAACTCTTCTGGTTATTAGGTCTGCATTTTTAACTTTTAATCAGAAAGCTAAATTGCTTTATGTATTAAGAGAGCATAAGAAGGGCATTTGATGAACAATTATAGATATTCAATTAACAACCCTTCTATATGTATGCATCACATTTTACATGAGGAGGATGACAAGTTCTAGCAGACAAGCACAATATGGGTTAAATCCTCCAATAATGAAAGTTTTTAAGAAGGAAGTACTGAAGCTTCTCGATACTGGAGTCATTTATCCTATCACTAATGTAAATGGGTAAGTCAAATATAGGTAATTATAAAGAAATCTAGAATCACAATGGTGACTAATCAAGAGGGTAAGTTGGTTCCCACATGTATGCAAACCAGGTGGCGAGTATGCATTGATTATAGAAAGTTGAATGTTGCAACTCGTAAAGACCATTTCTCTTTCCATTTATGCTTGAAAGACTAGTTGTATATGAATAATACTATTGTTTATATGGATTAATAGGTTATCTTTAGATCCCTATTGCACCAAAAGACCAAGAAAAGACAACCTTCACATGCCCATTTAGTATATATGCTTATCAAAAGATGTTGTTTAGTTTGTGCAATACACCCACCACTTTCCAAACATACATGGCAAGAATTTCTCTAACTACGTTGAGAAGAGAATAGAGGTATTTATGGATGATTTTAGTCTTTACGGTTCTTATTTTGATGATTTCTTAGAGAATCTTGCATTCATTTTAGTATATGTTATGTTAAGAAACAATATCCCTCATAAGGTAGGAATGGGATTATATGAGATTTCAACATTTGTATCCACCACATAAAAATCTACAAGAAACAACAACTTATTCACCTGCTCCAAAACATCCTCAACCACTCCATTAAGTTAAATCATTAGTTCAATTAGATAATTGTATGATAACACTTCTCTCTTGTAAAGGGCTCAAATTTAAAGAATCAAAGATAGAGCAAGGCATAACGTTGATTAATGCTCCAAAATCTATCATATATCTCTTAATTATAGTGTTACCAATCTTATATGGAATGGTAAACATATATGAATTCCTGAATTTTAGAGGTATTTTCTCTCTAAAGACCACAAAAACATTCTTACCCACTCTGACCTTCTTACACCTCTCAGCTTTCTCCTATGGGTTCATAATTCCGTAAGGTATTTTACATACCTGGGTAGTTGTTTGATTGCTTTCAGCAAAGGTATTTTAACTTTTATCTTTTGATAAGTCTCTAGTATTTCCTAGTTTGATTTTCCAACCTTCTTGAAAAATGTGAAGGGTTAGTATTAACCACAGTAGGACGTTCAGAGTTTACCTTTAAGCTAAATAAGGGATTTCATTCTTCTTCTAACTCCTTCTCAATCTCATCTTTGTTTGTCATCCTTGGAAGCTTCCTTTTAGAATCTAACGCTCCCTACCATTCCTTAAGGTCACCACATTAACATTATTAGGATTTACCTATGGTTAAGATTGTAACTTCTATATGCTTTGTGATTCTAAGTGGTTGATAGCCAGCACCATCTGGTCCATCTAACTTTCCAAATTTTGGATGCTAGACTTTTTATCTTGAAATTGGGATTGTCTCTTGTTGAAATTTTTTTACATCTTGTTAGAATTACAGAGTATGAGTAGCAAGAGACTTAACTATATCTTCCAAAATTATACCTCGGTTGAAAGAAGAGGCTTAGGATCTAGGTTTGAATTGTTACATTCCTTATTGCCTATGTGGGAAGTAGTTATGCTACCTATTCCCTCCATAAATCAAGGTTGGGTGATCTTTCCGACCTGGGTTATAGGTTTCGAATATGGATTGTCTTAATGGGAAAATTTCCCCTTATAACACTAACATACTCCATTTTTCCTTGTTACAGTGTTAGACACCCATCTGTTTGATGGTTCATATTTGCACATATAACCAAAGCTTTGGCTTGTGCCTACCTAACAACAATTTGTCTAACAAAATATTTTATTTCATCTAAATGATGTTTTATATATGAACTATTTACCTTATTTACCTTACAAATATTGTTACGGATGCCAAATTTATTAGTTTTCACGACCAGACGCTTGATTAAAGTTCTAACCTTAACTAGAGTCTTTTTATATAGTGCTCCACCATTTGTTATATCTACCAAGCTCTTATCCATAGGCAATAACCATTCATAAAACTATTGGATGAGGAGTTGTTCCATGATATTATAATAAGGGCAGCTTGCACACAACTTTTTGAAGCATTCCCAATACTCATAAAAGGATTCTCTATTATGTTATTATCCCACAAATCTCTTTCCTTATACTGGCTATCTTTGACGCTATAAACTACTTTTCTAAAAAAAACCTCTTCATTTTGATCCATGTGCTCACACTCCCTGTGAGCAAATTACAAAACATGTTTTTTGTTGCATCCTTTAATTGAAAATGGAAAAGCCCTCATTATAATGTACTCGTTTGTCACCCCTAAAGGTTTCATAATAAGACAAGTCAAATTGACCTCCTTAAAATGCTTGTGATCATCTTCACTTGTAAGACCATGAAAGTCACGCAAAATGTGGATTAAGTTGGACTTAAATTTAAAAGTAACATATTCAGTAAAAATTGGAAAGGTAATGCATTAACTTTGAGTCAAATCTGGTGTAACCATCTCTCTTAGAGTTCTTGAATTGACCATGGCTTCTTTAAATTTAAATCTCTATTATATTCCTGGTGTTGTTCTAATTTCCCTTCACAAACTTCATTTAGTTTCCTTTCTATCTTGGGATTAAATTGTACAATGTTTTGATGAGATCTTGTTCCTACTATGCACAAACATTAACAAATATGAAAAGATCAAGAAATAGTTGTAAATAAATATATTTATTTATTTATTTAAAAACCCAATTAATTTTTTAAAAAATAAATAACTTTATTCCTTAGCAATGGTACCAAAATTCTTGACGCGTTTCAAACAGATCAAAATATTAAACCTAACTCTGCGCAACTAAATTTGTAGAAATGGTAAGCAAGGATCATATCTACAAAGAGTGTGTGTCTAGATTTTGTAATGAATAAATCAGTTTTTGGGATTTTGTGGCAGATTTGGCTTAATTCAAGTAATAACATAAAGTCAAACTAAACTATTAACGGTAAATACAATCAAACAGTACTATAATGATAAAAATTAACCAATGGGTTTCAAATCTAGTTTACAATTTAATTTTTACTTTCACACAAATGAACACAATTAATCGTCATGATGTTCTCATACTTCTCTTTGAAACTATTAATTGTAGATTAACAATAACCTTTATTAACACCAATTTTCACTTATGTTATATCTAATTAAAACAAGCACTTCAATTAGATTTGGCTATTAGACAAACTAGAACAAGCTCTTTAGATTTAGAGTGACTACCGCATTATGCAGTAGGAAAATCGGTTAGTCTGGGCCACAAGCACGTAAACTCGTGCATTGAACTTATACTATGTTATCCCTAAGGAAGCTCAATCATTAGTTTACCATAATTGAATTAGAAGTACAAAAATTATGTATTTCAGTCTAGATTCTAGAAATGGGTTCATACATTAATTTATTTAAAGTATTTAAATCATTCATACATAAATCTCAAACCACTAATCATATAATAAAACAATATTTCTAAAAAAAGAGTAAGAACAATGCTATTAGATTAAATAAAGTTTAGCTGCTCACAACTCTTGTAGGGGTAAGAATGTACCCCATCTCACGTTTCTAAAATCTTCATGCCTACTTTGGCCACTTAAATGCCCTTGTATAAGAAAAATTAGGGTTCTATTATAATACTTGGTTCGTTACATGGGCATGTAAGTGATCGTGTGATTCATAATTGAAAGAATCGTGAACCTATATGTTCACACTATCTTATCAATCCACATACAATCGTCTAGGTTACAGAGTTGACTGAAATGTTATCTTCAAGCTCCTACACACTTCTAGTGAGTTACACAATCCCATATATGATTGTGTAAGTTGTAATAACCTTATTTCTTTCATTCTTTGCCCCATTTTCACCCTAATTCATGTCCTTCTTGTTCCACAAAGGAAAATAAGATTGAACATCAATAGGATGGCTCAAAGGATATGTTTTTAGCTTATTTTTGTTCTTGTTAAAACAAACTATAAACAAAATTGAGTACCTTAAGCACCACATAACATTAACCACTAAGCATTAGAGTAAATATATAGTCAATCAAGCACCATCAAGATTTTATAACAAATTTTATTCAAACATCTAAACTTTGCTAAATTTATTTAAGCATTTAAACTTTCTTTCAAACTATTAAAGCATCATTAAGGAATTAAATGGCTTCTATATTTATAACTTGGAGAAATAAATAAGAGAACTTGCCATTTTTAGGGATAGAAAGGATGCCTTCTTTGCACCAAGACAAATCTAAAAGAGCATATAAACATAGTTACTCGTAGAAGCGGTAAGGAGTTAAGTATAGAAAGGAAGCAAGTTAAGGAGAAGTTTGAGGAAATGCATAAAGAGGAAGAAAAATAATGTGAGCAACTTAAAATAGTGAAGGAGTTTAGACCTACTATTTTGTACTCAACGAAATTATAAAAGGATTCTATGAAAGAGGAATTTGGTTAGTTTGTGGAACTTTTTAAACAACTTTTGCATTAACTGCAATTTCATTAAAGCTCTTTCACAGATAACCAACTATCTCAAATTTTTGAAAGAGTTACTATCAAACAAGAGGAAGTTGAAAGAGCTATCTACGATGAAACTAATCGAGGCGTGCTCAACCATCTTATGAAAAGAAAACTACCTAAAAAGCTTAAAGATCCTGGGAATTTTACTATCCTTTTCTTAATTACCAGTTTATCGATTGAAAAGTATTAGTTAACTTAAGGGCTAGCATTACCTTAATGCCCTATAAGTTGTTTAAGAAACTAAGGTTAGGAGAACATTAATCAACTAGAAAGAGTATCCAATCAACTGATAGATCATTCAAGTATCCTATGGGTGCCTTTAAAGATGTGTTAGCTAAAGTGGACAGATTCATTTTCCTATATGATTTTACCATATTTAATATTGATGAGAATATTGATGTACCTCTTTTTTTTAGTCTATTCCTTTTTTAGCACTAACATGGAAATAATTGATGTAAGGAATGATAGATTGATGTTTAGAGTTAAAGATGATAAGGTTACTTTCAAGATATCTGATGCTTTAACGCATTCTCTTGAGTAGGATGACACTTCTTATTTTCTTAAAGTGGTTGATTTTGCTATCTTAGATGTTGTTTAAGAAATCATTACTTATGAATTATTAAAGCCATTAGTTTTCTAAAGAGAGGAGTTAATTCTCAAAAGTAAAGATCCAAGCTATATTAAAGTGGGAATGCTAAGCTAGCGACATTAAACAAGCACTTCTTAGGAGGAAAATTATGCTTATTTGGAAATTTTTTGGTTTAAACTAAACTTTTTTCTTGGTTTATGGTGTTATGGGTGTCATTTTTCATGTTTTATTCTTTGTGTATGTTTATGGATTTTCATATTGGAAGTTAGGTTGAAATTTTGCATTAATAAAAAAGTTATAGAGAGTTACATACCCATCAACATACATGTCTTAGTGGTCATGTTTGTCTACACACACATATAAAGTATAAGCACAACCATGTCCCAAAAAGAGATAGAGGTGCCAAAAAGTTATAGAAAGATACACAGGAGGTTGCATAATATTTTAATGGGTAGTTTACTATATGTTTAGTTGTTAAATTGAATGATTAGTGCATGTTTAGGTTAGGATTATGTTATTTATTTAAATATTTTTGTTTTGAATGTTTTATGGGTTAGAGCATGCTACTGAGCTTAAATTTTGTGTATTTGAGATATCTCAATGTATTTTTTAGTGTTTAAGAACAAATATTAAAGAACGGAGGAACCTCGGAGCAAGGCCCAGGGCCACGATATAGAAGCTTGGTGGGTCTACAGAGAGCAAAAATTGTTAGGCCCTGAATTTTTTTTATGATGTCATTAAGCATGAATTGTGATAATTGCGTGATTATGCCTTAATTTGATTAAATTGGGTATATTCGTGGAGAATTGAGATTAAATGTGTATAATGTGATGTAAATGATCATGAAAAGGTTAAAAATGTGTGAGGGCATTTTAGGAAGATTGCTTAGGATGATTTGGGTTTAGGCTTGTGAGAAGGGTAACTTAGTCTTTGTTCCTTTAGGTTTAAGAGGAAGAAATTAGAAGGAAAAGAAGAGAAGAAAAGAAAAGAAGGAGAAAAGAGAAGAGAGGAGCCGTCGGTGAGAGGGAGAAGAGAAGAGGAAGAGAGAGTTTCGTGATTTCAGTGTTTCCGACAGTTTGAAGCTATTTCCGGGTAAGTCATCCTTCGTTTAACTTTGTTTTAGTTAGATTTAAATTTAGCAGACTGTTGAATGAAGAGAATCGAAGGTTTTAGGGTTTTAGGGTAAAAATCGTTAGAAATCTTTGGGTTAATGTGTTTGTGATGGATTTGAAGCTTAGAATGGGTTAGAAATGTAGTAGAGGACTTGATCTATTGTTTGTTTGTGTTGCATTTGGATTTGGGAAGGATTGAAGAGGAGAAATGCAGAAAAATTGGAGTTCGGGGTCGGTTCCTCGACCCAGACGTCGCGACGTGCGTATGAACACACCGCGGCGTGCGAGGAAGGGAAGCTACGTCGCGACGAAAATATTTATTCGCCGGGACGAGAGAATCGGCCTTCGTCGCGACGAGCATGAATGCAAGTCGTGACGAGTGGGCCGTTCGCCGCGGCGAGCGCTCAGACGTCGCGACGAGCCCCTGTTTCCAGCAAAGAAAAATTTTGATATTTTGGGCATATCTTTTGGTAGGGATGCCCAATTGAGATGCTTTTGGATTCATTGTGATCTAGAAATAAAGGACTACAAGTTGTATGAAGAAGGGAAGTTCGGAATCAGCCTTTAAGGGTTCAGAATTTTAGGAGGAGGTCGAATATAGACTTTTCATGCTTTATTTTGGATTTCTAAGCTGTGAATTTTTACTATGGATATTGATTGGATTGGCACTTGGTTTATTTTAGGAAACCAAGCTGAACCGATTTCATCACAAGAGGAAGGACACCAGTGAATCGGATTCTCGAGCGATCTTAGGTGGGTAATATACTTATAGTTACTGTGTGACTAGGCAATTTCTTGCCTATGTATGAATATATGTTATATGTTCTGAATGTTTAACCATGATAATTTGAATGATTTTGATTTCATATACTTGAAAGAATCATGGGAATTGATAGAATTGAGTTTTGCTTCTGAGCATGCTATGCCTCGACTTCGGTCATGGCATTTTGACTAAATGCAAAGAATGAAAGCATACCATATGATAAAATGATTATGAGCATGATTATGTGCTTTTGTTTGGGTGAGAGTGGAACCATTTCATTCGTCACGTGTACGTCGACAAGAGCCTTCTCCCGGCTGCCCGCTTGTGGCCTATGAGCTCCGAATGGACTCATTTTGTTCAGGGTGCAAACTTCGGTTTCTCCCTTTTGTTTCCATGGAACCCTCGAGCCATTGTGATGTGCATTGCATATGT
>JANITW010000234.1:28241415-28251523 GCA_027564335.1 Erythroxylum williamsii | reverse complement strand
TCATTCCCAATTGATCATTATAAGCACTTTCATTTCTTATTCTAACTCATATAGGATTTTAAACTATAAGAATTCTGGCTAGCGATTATCCATTAACTCATCAATTGCAACTTGATACTTTCACTTGCCATGGGGCTCTCATAATCAGGTGTGTATTCATATAGGCAAATCAACTGAACTTTAACAACTTTTTCATCTACCATTTTCATTGTCTTACCTTTCAATCTTTTCATTATTCCAACATACCCGTGTACGTTCACACTCAAATCAATTTCATAGATATACAATCATTCTTTTTTTTCCACTTAACATATTTTGACTCCAAGTCATACATCATTATTCATATCTCTCGTCACAGAAATCAGACCCAATTATAGCTTCTCAAGATCATAGGACACTTTATTTTCGTCCACTTTGTACACTTGAACTCTTGTCATTTCTATCATATCTCTATTTTCATTTTCCTCTATCAATCCACAACTATAACTTTATTTCTATCCCACAGTCAAAGATATACCCAATATAACTCTAATATTGTATATCCTATTATAATCACCATTACAGTACACTAAATCTTCATCTGTCAGATCGAACCATATACTTTTTTTTTCGATTCCTCGATATCCACAACTTCCATGTATCACATTCTAACACATTATCCTTTTCCTCACTTTTTCTAACCACTTAAACGACTGAGACATACTCATGCAAAAATTAAATTAGGCTAACGAAAGTTAGGTGATTTAATAAGAATGAGAAATTAATCAAATAGGTAATTGTGTGAAGAGAGATCTCACATAGGTTCCCAATAGTTTATTGGACAACTTTAGATCTAATTAGGGTGTTTTAGATAGATTGTTAATTGAGAAGTTGAAATTTTCCATAATCTAATTAAGGTTTATAATTTAAGGTTAACTATTATAACTAGAGAGAAAGTAACCAACGTTAGGATCGTCTAGGACCAATAATCCAATAATTCATAATCAATTAGGTTAGCATTAAAGATAGGTAAAAATTCAATTTTCTCTCAATTGATAGTTTCTTTAAGTTCATTATTCAGAGTGTGTTGCAACTATGACTTTGTTAATATTTTCATAATTGATTCTTGGAGTTGAGTTGCATAATTGAATCAATTTCTTACCTTAGTTTTGTTACATTTTGAATTACTGTGAATTGTTTGGGCCTTAGATTTTAGGATTAGATTATCACTCCTCGTAGGATCAACACCTTAGGTACTACATGAACGACTTGTATGCTTGCGGATTATCGAGGTTATTAATTAGAACTTACATATATCAAAAAATCATGATCATGAGTCAAAGTGAGTATCTTGAGCAATTTCATGCCATTAGTCATTATAGAATAATTTTATAATCAATTAGGCATTTATCCATTGGTTAACTGGGTTGTATGTGAATGAGATTGTTTGGCTACGTGGAGTGCCATTATCAATTGTTTTTGACTTAGACTCATGGTTTACATCAAGGTTTTGGAAAGTTTGCAAGCAACTTTGGGAACTCAACTGAGCTTTAGCATAAACTTTCACCCGCAAACGGATGACAATTTGAGAGAGTTATATAGGTGTTGGAAGACATACTTAGGGAATGTGTTATGGAATTTTCAATCAGTTGGGATGGATACATTTCTTTGATGGAATTTTCCTACAATAATGGTTATTAGTCCAGTATAGGCATCTCACCATATAAAGCATTATATGGAAGAAAATGTAGAACCCCAGTTAATTAGACAGAGATGACTAAGACCAAGATGATTGGGCCTTACATAGTCAAAGACATAGAAGATAAATTGAGGGTTATTTAGCAAAGATTGAAGGCTTTAAGAGCTAGAAAAAAAATCATATGTTAATTTAAACAGGAAAGACATTTAACATGTGGTTGGTGAAAATTTTTTTTCGGAAGATTCGCCCTAGAGAAAGGTGTTCAAATTTGGGAAAAAAGGAAAACTTAGTCCTAGATTTATTTATTCGTATGAAATTCTTGAAAGGATTGGACTAGTGGTGTACAAGTTGTCTCTTCCTTTGGAACTGTCTAAGTTGCATGATGTGTTCCATGTCTCAATGCTACGGAGCTACCGATATGATGATTCACATGTGTTACCCTTACAAGAAATAAAGACCCAACTAAACTTCTCATATGATGAAGAACCAAAGGAAATTCTAGATGGTGAAGTAAGATATTTAAGGAACAAGCAAATTCCTTTATTAAAGGTGCTCTGGAAGCATCATGGCATTGAAGAGGCAAATTGGGAACCCAAATCGATGATGAAAATACAATACCTACAGCTATTCAATATAGGTATAAATTTCGAGGACAAAATTCTTTTTAAGTGGAAGAGAAATGTAAGGCCTAAATATAAACCCTAGAAATATTATAATGTCTAAGGTGTATTAAGAAGTGAATTAAGACATAGGGGAATGAAATTAATTGAAAATATTATAGTTCAATATAGGAAGTAAAGGAAAAAGAAGGAACAATATACAATTTTTCTAAAGTTAACACATGGACCCGTGACCAATAATAGTAAAGCATATATGTCCAATAGGAATTAAACATATGTTTGTGTCTTGAAAGTTTATGAAAAGGCATATGGAGATAGGAGATGGATGACACTTTGAAGGTTTTAGTTTCAGATTTTTTTTCTCCTCTCCATTTCACCTTCTTCATCCTATTATTTTGCATGTAGGAATAAAGCAAACTTTAGGTGGAAATTAAAGTAGAAGTTAATGGTTTTCCTTCCTCTTTATCTCTTATTACTTTGTTTATGAAGAACAAAAATTATAAGGTTGTAAATGGGATTGAGATGCATTTTTGTGGTGTTTTTAGTTGGTGAGTCAAGCAAAGCCAAAGAGGAAGGAAGGAAAGGGCAATATAAGACCTACTTTGTCAAATTTGAGGTTTAGAAATTCACTTAGCTAATTTCTGTATTTGTGTACATTTGAATTTGTACAAAGATTGATTTATATTTGGAATGGTTTGTGGGATGATTCTTTGGTGTTATTTTGGTGTTATATTACACAAAATTGATTGAATATGACAAGAGAGTATCGTGTAATGGAATTATGTTTAGGGTTTGTTGAACTAGTCAAATTGTTTGGGTCATAACTCAGCCTAAGGACCTCTAAATTGACTTATTTCAGTTGAATATGAAACCTAAGACATAGAAATAAAAATATATAGAAGAGACTTTGACTTAATTATGACATTGGAAATTGGGATTGAAAATGGTAATTTGTTGCTGCCCCTAATTTGGAGCATTTTTGTGATATTTGATCTATATCTCATGCTTAGCGCTATAGTAACTAGACAGTAGGGGGACAAATTTCTAAAAGATCTCAAACCCTAATTCAAATTTTTTTATAGGCATATTAAGGAACAATTGGAGTCTGTTATGTGAATTGCTTTTGGATTGATTGGTTGCTTATTTTTAGACCACCGTGGGTTTGGCCCAAATTGCATTATTTGTGGTTTTTTTCATTTTTCATTTTTACCAAATCTTATTTGGACCTTTTCAAATGTGTATGAAACTTTTCAATACTTAGAAATAAATGAAATAGGACTTACTATATGTGAATTGGATCGTTGAACATTGAAATTTAGAGTTGAGCATAATGCATTCCAAAGAAAACTTACAAGTTTCATAAATGATTTGTTTGCGTAATTATTGTTCATATGTGCATAGGATGATTATACAATTGTGATTTTGACACCTTTCTAATGGTGGTAAGTTATGAATTCCATGTATGAACACAGATACATATTTTATGACTTCAAGTGAATTTCATACGATGAATTGTGAAATTGGCAAATGGTTAAAGTAACTATTACAGTGCCTGCTCTATTATCTCGGTGGTGGATAGATAGGCACTATAGGGTCACAGTGCAGCTGCTATAGTTTTACGTTAATGATGTCTTCATTTTGAGACTATAATGTCTCCACAGTTTGATGACTCTGAGTTAGAAATGTTAAATTCAACCTGCTCATCACTAATTCTCAAAACAGGTTTTCCTTCATGTATATCAACTAATGCCCTACCAGTATTCATAAAGGGAACCTAAAATTAATTGACAGTTTCTATCAACATCAAAATCTAACACAACAAAATCAATAAGAATGATAAACTTATCCACTTTTACCAACACAAATCAATAAGAATGATAAAGTTATCCACTTTTACCAACACATCTTCTAAAACTCCAAATGGCCTCTTGATGGATTGATCTATAAGTTGAATTAGCATGGATGTTGGCTTGACCTCTCCTAGTCCCAATTTCCAAAAAATAGACAAAGGCATCAAGCTATTACTTACACCTAAATCATATAAACATTTAGAAAATTCAAAATCACCAACAATACATGGAATAGTAAAACTCCCTGGACTTTTTAGTTTTGAAGCAATCATGCTTGAGATAATTGAACTACAATTCATTTCAAGGTTACCATCTGATTATCCTCCCAAGTGCATGTATGTGTCAGTATGTCATTAAAAAACTTCACATACTTGGGCCTGCACTCTAGGAATTCCACCAATGACAAATTAATTTGAAGGTTCTTCAATTTCTACAAAAATTTTGAAAACTGAGTGTCCACCTGATGTTGTCTCACCCTTTATGGATATGGAAGTTTAGGCTTGTAGTCTTCTTTTATTTCTTCTATCTCCTTACCTTTTCCCTTTGCTTGGCTATTGATATTTGTGCACTAGTGTGTGTTTCTCTAAGTATTTGGCATATATTTCTTGCATAATAGGTTAGTATTATTGTGTTTCAGGACTTATTTTGTGTGTTTTTTGTTTAGTTTGATCTTCATGGTTGTTCTTTTGTGTTTGATGTTTGTTTAGGACAAGAATTGATCATTTTGGTATAGGAATGAAGGGTGGACACCTTTGTGATTGAGCTAAGGACCAAGAGAAAAGAAGAGAAGTGGAGCTATTGAAGAATAAGAACCCACGACTGTGGGAAAGGGCATGTTTCACATGATTGCGAGAAATCTATAGAGAAAGTTTCTGCCATATTAACCCGATATTGGGAAACATAAGGATAATTCCCACGATCATGGGATGTTTAGCTCGAGGAGTCACGCAGGTTTCACTTATTTTTTAAAGGTTTATGACTTGTCTTAATTTATATATATATATATATATTGTAAAAAAATCCCTTAGGAGGAGGAGAGTCATAGAAACTAGCCTCTAGGAGCTAAAAGGCAGATTAAGAGCTTAAAGGTAAGGGGAGAATCAAGGTTTTCATTCCTAGAGCAAAGTGCATCCTGTCATCTAGATTTTCTATATTTGGGTAAAGAAGAGAAGGAGCTCACCCTATCTAGTTCTTTTTTTGATTTTTTCCTCTTCTGAATATTTATCATAGATTGTTTGGTTGTTGGGAATGTTATGAATCTTTAGTTGTTGATTTAATAATATAAATGTTTGTGTTATTTATTGACCTTGCAACAAATCGAGAGAGTGAGAAAGTGAGCCTGGTAATCTGTGTTAAAAGTACAATAAAAGTTGACGTTTAATAGACCTATAGATAACAAGTTATTGATTTATTAGGAAGTGATTACAATATATTGATATGTTGCCTATAGGATAGCTTCATATCTAGTTGAATGTTTAGGAAAGGCTTTACACTTCAACATATCCCAAAGTTAATCCTAATTTAGTTAACTAGTGACATTTAGTTGCACCATAAGAGAGGGTAGCAAAAAATTTAGGATATCTTGGGCCAATCATAAATTGTATCAATGAACTAGATGTGAACAAATAGGGATAATGACAAGTCTTAATTCTTAATCTTGATTTTCTCTAAGTTTTAGTCTGCGACTTTGGTTTGATTGCATTGTTTCCTTTTATGTTTAGTTTGTCTTTATTTTACTTATCTATTTAAATTTGATT
Organism: Erythroxylum williamsii; assembly: GCA_027564335.1. Lineage (NCBI taxonomy): Eukaryota > Viridiplantae > Streptophyta > Magnoliopsida > Malpighiales > Erythroxylaceae > Erythroxylum > Erythroxylum williamsii. Next base: position 28,245,618 of record JANITW010000234.1, on the reverse strand, counting down.
GAATTGGTTTATTAAATAAAGAACAACGTAGATTAAGTTATGCCTAAGTACAATCCTTGTGGGATCGATAATTGCTTTTTGCTACAAGTTACGACCTATATACTTAAAGTTTTCAGTATAAAATGAGTAGTTTGGTTTACATTCAACAAATATCCTTTTGGACACTTGGTTCCTCCATCTATTTGTCACTTTAAAGTGTAATAACCTTGAGTTGTTCCCTTGGGTTGGCCTCAGTGTTGCTTAGTAGGCTACCTGCACTTCTAGAAGACAAAGCATTAGCAAGTTGACCTACTTGTAGCTCTAGGTTGTGGATGGATGAGGCATGGTTCTTCATAGTCTAATCAAAATTTTCCTCCAGCATGGTTCTTCATAGTCTAATCAAAATTTTCCTCCATTCTTTTTTGACTTTCCTCTTAGCTTGAAAACATCCTTTTTAGGTTCTCTTCTTGATTTTCCAATTTAGACCCTGATCGCGGCTTTGTCGATTCGACCTTATGATCGATCCTTGGAAACCGGTCAAAAATAATAATTCCAAAGATTGCAATATAGGATGCAACCTCGGGTCGTCTCACTTAATAGGAACCAAATGAAAAAGATCTAAACTAGCCTAATTACCAAAAATTGCAATCAAAGTTGATAACATGGGGGTTTGGTATGTTTATCAGAACTGGTAAAAGTAATTAAAATTGAGAAAAAGTATAAAAGAATGTTTTTGGATTTTTTTTGGAATTATGCAACTAACAAAAACCAAGATAGTAATCAAATTGATAAAATCATCTTGAAAATGGGTGCAGGTTATCACTATTCAAAATGATTTTTTGGAGAAAGAATCCACTAAGTTTCGAACGATTAACCCTAAAGGACTCTTTAGGTCCAAAGATTTAATTAATGAACTATATTACTTAAATCCTTGTTAAAAACCTTAGTGTGAAAATTAGACAAGTAAATGCAATCAGTCAATCGGATAAAAACATAACCATCTAAATCAAACACAACTAGGCAGATTATGAGAGTCAATGCAATATTCGAATGACATATATGAGACTTCATATATTAAGCATTGAAATTCTACAAATAACTATGTCCAAATCTCAACATAATGTTCAGCACACAGTTAAACTGTTAACCATGCTAATCTAGTTATACAAATGCAATCTCTAACTCAGAGCTTACACAAACATAACTAAACTTCAGACATTATATGATTACTCCCCTTTTTAGAACCGGTGAACTCAAGCCATTGCTACATCTTCAAGAGGAAATGTGGTTCAGCTATGCATAACTCCGGACTGTCTCTCGACTGCTGAAGATTGAACGATACCCATGGTAGCAGAAGAAGATACTGACGATGGCGATGAAACGGCGGTGATGGTTGAGGATGATGAAAACTGGAAAATGACGAATGAAAGAGATGATCGCCTTTTTTTGCCTCCAAGCGTCTCTGCAGTATGTCCATCCTCTTTGACCTAAAAATAGCAAAGTTTATATATGATGGACGTGGGTCGGGTCAAAATAGTGAGAGACATTTTCAAATGGAGTCCGGGTATTTATCTGCTCGCCGCGGCAAGATGAATTTAGGCACCGCGGCGTGTTCTTTTGGTCTTCTTGCTGCGGCGTGTGCTTGTTGGCGTCGCGACGTGCTGCATTTAATCCTCGTCGCGGCTTGCGGCAAGGTGCTTTCTAGGCGCCGCGACATACGTCATTGTATCCTCGCCGCGGCGAGATGAGTTTAGGCACCGCGGCGTGCACTTTCTGGATCGCTTGCCGTGGCGAGATGAGAGGTTGCGTCGCGGCGTGCTACTTTGATACGTTTACTCTCCGCAGCATGTTGCTTGTAGCACGTCGCGGTGTGCAAATTTCTTCATGCGCCGCGATGTGTTGCGACGTGTTGACTTCTCTTAATGCTTTCACTCTTCTTTTCCCCTACAAATTAAACAGCAATCTGGCAGTATCAATTGTCGTTGGAAAAATTATAATAGAATTAATTTGAATCTGTAACAATTTTACTATCAAATTGTATAAAGTGTGAGCCCATATAAGGGACTAACTAAAGCACAAAAATCACAAATAAAGAGTCAAAAAGTACATTAAGGATAGCAAAAATGTAGCCAATTTATGTAATAAACTTGGGCTCAATCAAATTCCCCCACACTTAGACCTTTGTACTCCTGGACAAAGTTTATAAGAAGCAAAAAGATACAAGTGTAAAAGAAAATTTCGTCCATGCTCAAAACAATAATAAGAACTTGGCGCAAATCACTTAATCAAAATTCAATCAAAGCAAATTGAAAGAATGCTAATAAAACAAACACTAAAAGAATTCAATTCAAGAGATTGCACCAAAGAAATGTCACTCAAGTTAAGGTGTTTGCTCTCTCCTCACACATTGGGGATATTTCACTCTCAATCTACTTAACCCATTCTCTACCATAAGCTTGTAACAATTCTATTTCTCCACTACAAAAACTATAATTTGAAGATAAAGAGGACTTTTCAAGGTTGTAATGTATGGAGGGCTAGATGAATGGAAGAAAGAAAAAGGTATGAACACATGCACTACAATTATAAACTGGATGTCGAAAGATAAACTAATATTGACACACTTTTTTATGCAATATATTCTGCTTGAATTGTTATTGCTCTTTCTTTCTTTTCTTGTTGTAGCCTTTTTTTTGGATAAACACTCTTTGTCCCTTTTTGGAACACACATTTTTTTTAATTAAACTAGTGACATCATATAGGGGTGCATACATGCAAGTGCTTATAAATAAAAATGGCTCAAGGGGCTAGCAAGTGATAAGTGTTTGTGGGACTGTGTTTGGGAAAAGGGGTTTAAGAAAGAATGCCTCTATCATATCAACAAAATTCTAGTCCATAAAGCTTTGAGTAAGAATTTAAACAAGTTCTAGAGAGATATGAAATTAGAAGATGCACACAAGTTCAAAGAAAAATTAGGCTCAAATATCCTTCCAACAGGGGGAATACCCTAATGAACAATCTCAAGTCTTAAAAACTTAAAGTGCTACTTTGTTAGCATGCCTTAATTCACTTTGTATTGAAAACATCAAAAGTAAAATTAGCCAAGACCAAATATAATTAAAATAATGGAAGGTATTTTCATAAACTCAAGTACCACTTTGAAACTTATAAGGTCTTTGAAACACAAAAGTGACAAGAGCCAATGTGGAAAAAGTTAGAATTGAGGAGAAAATTTCATACAAGCATTCTGTAAAAAGGGTGGACGTCGCGACGTGTAGGGGTGAATCATGCCTAGCTGTGGCGTCATGCTACATGCACGCCGCGATGTGTTGGCATGAACCGTGGCTCGCTGCGGAGTATGAACTGTCGCCATAGCGAGAAACAACAGAAAGGCAAAAAAATTAAGTTGCACCAAGTCTATTGACTAACACACACATAAAAAATGCACTATCCAGCAGAACAAAATAAGAACATAAGAACAACTCCCCCACACTTAAACAACACATTGTTCGCAATAAAAATGAAACAAAAGCTCAACTGTAGAAAAGGCATGAAGAAACAAAAGGTAATGTTATTAGACAATGGAAGAAAAATAAAACAAGCTATCTATCAAAATGGCTCTCCTTCATACTGGTTAAGAAAAATAGTATATCCAAAACTCAAAAGTAAGAAACAAAGAAGGAGAGCAAGAACCTGATGTTTATGGTGGGTTCTGGTTCTCATGATAGAGCTTTAAAAGGTGGCCATTCACCTTGAGTTTTGTTCCAGTTTCTTCATGTAAAAGCTCTACCATACCAAAGTTGTGCACCCTCGTGACCAGATACGGTCCATCCCAACGAGTATTGAAAGTCCCATGCTTGAAAGCGAAACGAGCCTTGAATAATAAGACTTTGTCCCCTTCCTTGAAGCTTTTCCTCTGAATGATTTTATCATGCATCAATTTTGCCTTTTCCTTGTAGAGTCGTGCGTGTTCATATGCCTCTAACCTCAATTCCTCGAGCTCTTGAAGTTGCAATTTTCTTTCCATTTCGGAAGATTCTAAGTCTATATTGCATTGTTTAACTGCCCAATATGCTTTATGCTCCAGTTCCACAGGTAAATGGCAAGCCTTTCCATAAATCAAACGATAAGGGGACATGCCTATTGGGGATTTATAAGCAGTCCGATATGCCCATAGTGCTTCCTCGAGGCGAAGGCTCCAATCCTTCTTTGATGGCTTCACAA
>JANITW010000234.1:28181154-28204829 GCA_027564335.1 Erythroxylum williamsii | reverse complement strand
CGAAAATTTGTTTCAGTTCGATTGAATCATTTGCGGTTTTGAATTTCGAGCCAATTCGTTTTGCTTTCGATTTCTTTCACTTTTGCCAAGTATAAGTTCGCTCACGTTTTGTGCATGTGTTCGAATTATGATTCCAAGGTTGGGTCCCAGAATCGGGATCCAACATAGGTGGTATCAAAGTAACAAAGGATTTCCAGGAACCATGCTTTAGAAATATGATGATCTTAAGTTATGCAGTTGGGTTCCGAAAACGGGATCCAACACCTAAATAGTATGAATAAGAAAATTGGTATACAGGACTATATTAAGAATGACAAGGCTAATTTTGTTGGTCTAGTAAAGAATAAAATAAAGGAGGAGAATATAAGGAAGTGCATACGATTTATTAGAAAATAATGGAAGTTGATATCAAATCATTCAATTCATTCAAATGGGAGAGTGGTAGTTTATTACAATTCTTCAGAGATTAAAGCAACTAGCTGGAAAAGTACTAATCAAATGATATATTATATGATAAGGATAAAGAATGTTAGTAGAGGCATAGCAATATTAGCAGTGTATGTTGCCAATTTTGGTTTCCAAAGAACATTCCTTTGGGAGGGCATTATCATATATAACAAAAATATAAAGTTACTTTGGACTATTCTAAGGGATTTTAATTGCACTTTATACTCAAATAGAGTTTGGGGTGGCAAGAGATGGACTCAACAAAATGGGATATAATTACAAAAACTATTTTTTGGAACAAGATTGGTTGATCTAAATGGAACAGGGAACTTGTAAACATGGAATAACAAACAATCAAGGGAGTAGTTTCTCATAAAAAAATTGATCAATGTTTGGTTAATGTGAAATGGTTGCAGAACTATCCAGTAAGTATGGTGAGTTATAAAGATCCAATAATGCCATATCACTACCCAATACTGATCAATCTAGTATGTTAAGAAACAACTAGGAGGAGTCCATTTAGCGTGTTTAACCACTTGATAAGTCACCCAAATTTCAGAATAGTAGTGAGGGAGGGGATGATGATAAGGGTAAATGGAACAGTGGCGTACATGTTAACAATGAAGGTAAAGGGACTAAAGAATAGGACGAAAACTCTCAGTAGAAGTAATCTAATAACAGGCTAAGAGGAGAAGCAAGGAGCCTCGAAGATGCTTCAGGAATGCCAAAAAAAACATAATGAAAAAACTAAAAGATCAAATACTAAGACAAAAAAATACAACAATGCATTGGAAAACTATGAAAGGAGATAAAAGTCCAGAATGTTATGGCCAAAAAGAAGGTGAGAGATGCTCCAGATATTACATGACATTGATTAAGGTAAGGACAGATAAGAATAACATCAAGGTGTTGTTGGGTGAAAATGAAACATAAGTCCAAAGCCAAAAGAAAATGAGGAATTCATCTGTAAACATTTCAATAAGCAATTTGAACAAAGTGGGAATATTAAAATAATTCCAAAAACAATCTTAAAAAAGATTAAGAAAAATTCACAAAAAGAAAAAGAAGAATTAGTAAGGGAAGTGGAAGATGAAGAATTCAAGAAAGCCCTATTTTTAATGAATCCAGACAAAGCACTTTGACTAGATGGGTTCAACAGGAGTTTTTACCAGGTACATTGGTTGTTATTAAAGGAGGGGTTAATTAAAGCAGTTAATTTTTTTAAAGAGAGGTTGAATAATGAAGGAATGGAACAAAACTTTTGTTTGTCTCAATCCCAAACTCACTAATGCGAGTAAGATGGAGAAGTATAGACCCATAGCCTGTTACAATGTCCTTTATAAGCTAATCACATAAATCATTACAAAAAGGTTGAAGAATAGCTTGAAGAGCATCATCAATCACTTCTAGAGTGTCTTTGTTGGATTGGAAATATCATTTTTCTTTGCAACTAATTGTTATAAGGGTACAATGCTAAGTCAAGCAGGAGTAATTGTACAATTAAAGTGGATCTGGCTAAGGCTTATGACACAATTAATTACAGCTACCGAGCAAGCACTCTCAAAGTAACAAGTTACCCAACAAAGTCCATACATTGGATTAAGGAGTATCACAATACCTTCTATTGCAATAGTAGTAAATATAGAGCCAATCAATTCGATAAAACTAAAGAAAGATCATAAACAAGGGAACCCAATATCCCCTTACTTGTTTATGATAGGAATAGAGGTGCTATCGACTATATTTGAAGGGAAAAACAATACAAAATCAGGAGTTTCAATTCCATCTAGCCTGCAAAGGTATTAAGCTAACTCACCTTGTTTTTTGCACATGATTTTTTTTTATTTTGCAAAGCACACAAGTATTTCATTAACACATGGATTCAAGCTATGGAGGGGTTCAATGAAATATCTAGACTAAGGATCAACGGAACTAAAAGTAGCTTCTATCTATTAGTGAGTGTAAATCCAAAAATAGCCTCAAGGGTATTGAAATGGTAATGAAGCAAGGTTCCATGCCCTTTAAGTACTTGGGAGTACCAATCTCACCAAAATGGTTAACAACAGTTAATTACAAAACATTGATGGAGAAGTTTAGCAGAAAAATTAGTCGTGTAACAAATTCCTCATCTATGGAGGAAGATTGTAGATTATTCAAACTATATTGAAGTACTTACCAAACCACTGGATCAACCATGTAGCACTCCCAAGTAGCAAGAAAGTTAAAGTAAGATGGGACTTGTTGTGTCAATGAAAAAACTAAGGGGGTTTAGGATTGTGTTCAACTACATTATAGAACAAGATTGTAAGGCCCCACATATACCGTAGAAGTATTATAGCTTGTCTAGGGTGCATTAAGAAGTGAACATCACAAATTAATTAAGTGCATCTAAATATAGTGAGAGACATAATGGTACTTAATGTAAAAAATTTGGGTAAATGGGTAATTTTTTTATTTCAACATGAACATACCTATGTAATTTGGCCATATCTTGGTCTTTATACCTTAAAACTTGATAATTTCATTGGAAATTAATCTAGAGACATATATTTAAAACTTTCATTAAGGAATCGAAATTTTATTGTGCCTATAAGGTTTTTGATTTCTGGCCTGAAGTTGAGTTATGGCTGTTGTCCCCAATTTCAAATAGCCTATAGTGTTTTAGGATAACTCAAGAAATAATTAACCAAATTGCATGAAATTTATTCCATTAGAAAATTAAGACATAAGGGAATGAAATAAATTGATAAGATTGTAGGCTAATATGGGAAGAAAAGGAAGAAGAAAGACCAATATGCAATTTTTCTAAAGTTAATTCATGGACCAATTAGATTAAGACATGTGTGACCAATAATAATAAAGCATGTATGTCCAATAGAAATTAAGAATATGTGTGATTCTTTAAAGTTCTGGAATGGGAATATGGAGAGGGGAGATACACGACATTTTGGTGTTTCTAAGTTCAGATTTTTCTCCTCTACATTTCACCTTCTTCATCCTGTCATTTTTCATGTAAAAAATCAAGCCAATCTTAGGTGGAAATCAAGGTAAATGTTAGGGATTTTCTCTTCACATTTATCTCTTCTTACTTTGCTTATGAAGGAATTAAATTATAAGGATGGAAGTGGGATTAAGGTATATGTTTTTGATGTTGTACTTGGTGAATCAAGCAAAGTCAAAGATGAAGGGAAGGAAAGGCAATAGAAGATCTACTTTGTCAATTTTGAGGTTTGGGACTTCATTTAGTTGATTTCTATACTTGTGGATGATTGAATGGATTCATTTGGATGTGGAATGGCTTCTGGTATGTTTTTTTGGTGTTGTTTTGGTGTTATCTTACATAGAATCGGTTGAATATGACATGAGAGTATCATGTAGTAGAATTCTGTCTAGGGTTTATTTGAGTCAGTCACTTTGTTTGAGTCACAACTATGCATAAAAAAACTCCAAATTATGTAATTTTAGTTTCATATGAAATATAAGACATAGATCTAAATATCTCTAGAAGGTACTCAGACTTAACCTTTGAATTTGAGATCAACAAAGGTGACCTGATGCTACCCCTATTTTGGAGCAACTTGTGATATTTTGCCTATATCTCATGATTTAGAGGTGCAAATCGTCTGAATGTTTGTTCTATAGAAATTATAGACATAGAGAAAAAATTGTCTAGAAGACTTCAAAACCCATTTGTGAATTTTTCTATATGCATATTAGGGAACAAGTAGAAGTATGAATGGAGAGAGTGTTTGTCACGACTGTGACATTGTTTTCATTTCTAATTTTTGTTGAATCTTATTTGAACCTTTTTGAATGCGTATGAAACCTTTCAAACACCTATAAATAATTGAAATAGGACTCTCCATGTGTGTGAATTGGGTGATTAAACATTGAAACTTAATATTGAACATAATCCATTATAAAGAAAAATTACAAGTATATAAAAGATTGGTTTGCATATTTATTGCTCACATGCGTATATTGTGATTATCCAAGTGTGATTTTGACAACCTTCTAATGTTGGTAGGTAACTTGCATGTATGAATATAGATACAAAATTTATTACTAGAAATGTATATCATTTGGCTTTATATATACATGGTTGTATATGAGTTCAAAGATGTATTTAAATGCTTTTGGGATATATGTTAGTGATGTATAATGTTATATGTGCTTACATGAACTTAGAGTTGATCTGTATGCAAAATCTTAGATATTTCTGACATATAAGCTTTTAAGGGTGTAAAACCAAGTCCATTGGATGGATATGACCTTGGTGGCTAAGTTAAATGTGTTCTAATGCCTTATAGCTGATTAGACATGATTTATAGACTTATTAGACACTTAGAAAGCATAATTGGAAAAGTTGATGTACATAAGGGCTTATTTGCCAATTGTTAAAAGTTAAGGACTTAATTGTAATTTTTCAATTCTTAGAGGATCAATATGTAATTTTATAAAGTTAAGGGGCTTAATTATTATTTTCAAAAGTCTAAGGACCAAAAAAATAAAAGTTTTGGTGATTCCCAAATTTTGGTCTTAATTGCAAATTTAGGAAAAGTTTGGAGCTTATAGTGGTAATTTCACATAAGCTAAGGGAAAAATTTTAATTTCACCATACTTGGTCGAAGAAAAGTCAATATTCTAGACCCTTCTACCTTGTATGGTCATGCACCCCACTATTAAAGACTAGAAACATTTTGTTTTAATTAAAAAAAAGGAGAAAAAAGCAGAAGAGAGGAAGAGAAGAACCCATTCTACCATCACTAAAATTCTACCATTATTTTTTATTCTCCAACACAAATCAAGGTGTTCTAAGTTAATTTGGGATCAAGGAACTCAAATCTATCACTATATTTTATAAATTCACAAAGGATTTTAAGATATCATTAAAGGAAAGTTTAGGTATATTTTATCTCATCTCTCTCTACATTATGATTTTGAGTTTAGTGTTAAGATATGTTGTTCTCTATGCTTGAATATGCATGGAATATGGTTTAGATGAATGAAATGAGTCATGGAAAGTCCCCTTAAGCTAAAATTGAAATGTTCTCTTTTTGGTGAAAGTTTGTGAATTTTGATTATCTTTTGAAATTGATGATTTAAATGAATTCTATAGTGTTAATTGCATATATATAATGTGAATTGATGATGCAAAATGAAGAAGAAGTATATTGGATGATGCTTGGTCAAAATGATGAGAGAAGAAATGGAGTAATGTAATGAGTTGTATAATTACAATGAATATGGCTTAAATGAAGGGAATTAGATTGAATGGAGTGGTGAAATGTGTTGTTTTTTAGAAGTGTTTGTTATATAACAAGATAGGAGAATGAATTACTATGATAAAGTTTTGAAAATATGACTTGAAATTCATGCACATTAGGGGTTTGATAAAATGCCTAAGCGAAATTAGCTTAGGATTTAAGGATTTGTAATGATATGCGTTGGAAGTGGCTTTCATGTTCACTTAGACTAAACTTGAATTTTTGTTTAGATTGATGAGTATGGCCTAATGTGTTTGGATAAAAATGTGATTAATTATGTTTTGAAATGAGTAAGTATTGGATTAAAGGCATTAAATGCCTTTGAAAATGCAAAAGAAAAGCTAATGTGAATAGTAAGGGAAGTAACCATGTGAGAAGCTTAATGGCCAAACCCTATAGCTAAAGATAGTGATATTGTGTTTTATACACTTTTGTGATGGTTTATAAATATGAGATATATATTTGAGTAGTAAATATCTTGTATATTTTTATGTATAAAAGCTCAGGAGCTGTGAATCAATGAGCTCATACTGAAGATTGTTGAAGTCAAGGGAGTGTACACGTTCTTTTGAGGTGAGTTAGGGAAACCATATCTCTCAAGTGGGATTAGAACATCTTAAGACATGCATGATGACATGTATTTGAATTTTGAACCTAGGTAATTCATAGTAGAATTGAATCTCAAATAGATGCTAATATGCTTATGTATTTAAGAAACAACATTGTTTTGAATAACACTTTACACTTGGAGTGAAAAAGATGACTTTCGTTACATGAAATAATGTTTTGGAATCTACATATGCATAATCGAGTCATGTATGCTGCATGGTTGTGTTCTCTTTAGGCTTAGAGTCATAGCAAGGTTCCATTTTATCGGTTACACCGATAAATAAACGCATAGTGCCTTACTTAATTTTATAACTTAATATTTTTATATGATTTTTATGATTGGGGAGGTAACGATTGGCCATTCGTGTGCTAGGAAAAACAGATTAAACGACCCTTGTACCCTTGACACTGGTATATAAAAGTCGAGTCCCCGTATCTACAAGACTTGTAGGTGATTCCACACCTAGAGGTTTGGTCACTGACGGTCATCATCTAAGGTCATGACGCTCTTGTCAACCATATTACGGACTCACCATAGATGAAAATTGAGCCAACACTAGGAATTGATGGGTGTGCACACTATTTTGGCCGACTAATGGTGACATACATGATTGTTTTGTCCTATTTTGAGATTTGTTTTCTAACATGATTTGTTTTATACATGTGACGCTTTTTTGCTTTTCTGTGCACTGGAACTGGAACCTATGTTCACCAAATGAGTGATTAATAGGCTAGGCCTATGTGGTTCCTAACAAGTATATGTTGATTCTTAGGATAGGCCTGTGTGTTTTTATATCATGTCTATTTACTTCATAGGTGATTATGTGCATGCTAGATACGTCCCTTTAGGTTATCTAGACCGTCTTAGCCTGTATTGAGTTCTATTTATGATATATGTTTTCTTTCTTATTGAGTACATAATGTACTCATCCCCTCTGCTTTCCAACCATATAGGTTAAATTGGAGAGCTTAAAGCTCTGAGTAGATCGTGTGGTCTTTTAGCATTTTTGGGCTATTATCGTACGTAGGTAGTCTCTATTTTGTACTTTTGTTGTATAATAGCTCATTAACTATTTTGGTTAGGTTAACTCTTGGTGTCTGATTGTTGTTTGTAAAAGACCTTATGTATGAACCTTTGGTATTAGTATTAAGATTGCTTTTGAGTGGACTTAAAAGTCCAAAAGTTGTGGTATAATTTTGATGTCAATATAGCAGTGCGTTTAAAACTAATTTACAGGTGTGTTGATTAAGTTTTGGGATTTTTAAAATATAATTGTTATTCTATCCATTTTTTTAAAAAGATATTTAGTTAACCTTGCATAGTCGGATAAAAGATACCGTAAGTGTCCTTAGCTCGAGTATGCGGTAGTTGTCATATGCTCGATGTGGTATCAGGATGTGACAAAGTATGCAGGCCTAACACAAAAAGTAAAGTAAAGAGATATAAATAAGAAATAAAGTAAGACAAAATAATTAATCAGCATATGAATGAGCTTTTTCAATATCATTTGTATTGATAATTTGTATCATTGAGTATTGAATATCAATGTTTGAGTTTTGAAGGTGAATTTATGTTATATGAAAAAATATTGAAGCATGTTTACATTATTTATTTGATTAATTATGCCATTATTATTTATATTTGTGTGATGTTTATGAATGTATGTTCTTGACGGATGACTACTGTGAGTGGTCATCAAAACTAAGTTTTTCGCCACTAAGCTTTCAAGCTTAGCACGGGTGCTAATCCATGTAGGTCTAAGTTATAGGAGTAAGGTACAGTGAGCATCTTCAAGGACTAAGGCCAAAAAATAGAAGAAAAAGTACTTATGGAAGGTGTTTTCAGTTAAAGATGATTGTACATGTAATGGTTAAAAGAAATTGTATATTTTCTTTTATATTACCATATAAATGTAAAAATGTTTACCACTGTTAAATGATAATGTTAAGCATTGGGGAGTTTTGTAATATGTATATGTATAGCATTGAGCTGAAATGCATGTCAGAATGTATGTACAGAAAATTGGCAACCTTATGTGTGGATGGTTGTAGGTTCCATATAGGAGTTGTTGCAAAGATCAACCTAGCAAAGAATTTGTGGTGGTTATCTAGTCAAAAGGAAGAATTGCGGGTAAAGTGGGTTTATAATATGTAAATAAGAGGAAATAACATATGGAAGTTGAGGTTGAAACAAAACATGATCTAATATGTAAAACAAATCCTAGGACCAGATACTGGATGCATGAATTGATTAAAAGCACCATAGGGAATGGGGAAAACACATTTTTTAGTTTAATAACTAGCACAAAAAGGACCTCTGTATATGGTAGAGGAATTACAACATCTTAAACTAGTGATTAGTTCAAGCATAAAAGTTAGCAAATTCATCAGTGATAACTAGTGATAGTGGCCTTTCCACAGTAGTAGAGAAGTGGAAGTTCTAATGAATAATATGCCAATATGTCAAAAAACTAAGAAAGATGAGATAGAGTGGGTAGTGGGTAGCACTAAGAACTTTAGCAAAAAATATTGTAGAAACTATTTGTAGTAGGATCCAATAAAATGAGTTAAATGGAAGAACATGGTTTAGGAAGTTGACATCCTACTAGCATATGCCTTTATCCTCTATTTAGGAGTAATAGGGAGACTGGACACAAAGGGCACAATGACATTGAATATAGAGAATCTAAACTATGAATTATTCCATAAATAGCAGGAATAAGTGGATTACTTGTTTTTAAATTATAGGTACGCAAAACATGTCCGGAAAAGAATATAATCAAATATGGGGGTTAGAATTTCAAATCAAAAGTGGGAAGAAAGAATTTCAAATCAAAAGTGGGAAGAAATGATACATAGGATCACAAAACTAAAAATGGTAAGTAGTGAAGATTATAAAGCCCTGAAATTTTGCATTGTAACAGTGGCATACTTCATATAATAGGGGAGGAATAGAAGGCTAATCAAAAGGAAAGCTGGAGAACTGTTACAAATGCATCAAAAAACTTTTCTACATTGTAGACTAACTCTAACAACTAGAAGGAGTTTCAAAAAAACTTTCCCTCAATATCAAAACAATATGGAAACTTGAATAAGAGTTACATTTATGGAAACAAATTGAGAAAATGAACATATATATTTCCTATAGTGTAACAAGAATGGATTTTTCTTGATTTTTTGTAAAACATTGGAGTGTAATCTATCAAGATTGTATAATTTCCTTTTCAATACAATTTATTAATTTTTAAAGAAAAACAAAGTAAGTACTCGAGAAAGACAGGTAAGTGGTTCTTAAGAGGAGAATATGAAGAGATAATAGGATGTTAGCCTAAATAAACAAGCAATCATCGTTGACAAAGAGAAAGTAAGATAGGAAGTTGATAAAGAAATATTTAATAAATCTAAACGGTATGGATCAAGTAAGCTTAGGAAAGTTCTTGTGGAATTTATAAGGACTAAATTAAGGAAGGTGTGGATGGTAGTGAAAATGGAAGTTCTCAAAGTTTGCACATCAAAGAAATATATCTTAATAAGGGCATTGAATTAGTATACTCACAGGACACTTCAAAAGGATAACATGATATCTCCTACAATGATGGTCTACAGAGAAAAAAAAATGACTTTAGCAATGATAATAGAAGAAAATCTAGGAGGAAGAACATATCTAAGGGATCCAAAGGCTAAACCTCCCTATATCTATAGTTACATAGAATGTAAGAGGGGTTAATTGCCCCAAAAATAAAAATCCTTAAAACATTTTTGTGTTAGAAAATAAACTAATTATTTTGGGCATGTTAGAAACAAGTCATTGAAGTTCAAGCTAGTATGTAACTATTGCAATTTTATATCTAACCATCACCATCATCCATATGGAAGAATGGTAATATCTTTTGACTTTAGAGTAAGCTACTTATCAAAGGATCCATCTTTTAGTTTGTTTTCTTCAACAAAACATGAACACAATCATCTCCTTTATCTATGGCTCAAGTTATGCCTTTCAAAGAGCTAAATTATGGGACAAACTAAAAGGTGTTAAGTCTATAATCAAGGTTCCTTACTAAATATTAGGAATTTGTTTTCAAAATTTCTATAATTGTAAGGTAGAAGGTAATGTTTGCATTAGGAATTTAAAAATATGATTATAGGGAGTTCATAAAGGATATGGAAGTTGCAAACTTAAAATTTGTGTGCTACTTATTTATATGGAGTAAGAAACAAAGCTTAAGGTGGAATATCTACAAGAAACCTAAGAGGGATTTGTTAGTGAAGAATGGCTAGAAAAATTCTTCTCTAATAAAATTCCCAATTAGTAAAGTAGTTTTTTTGAATACTTGTTTTTTTTACCATTCTCCTGTCATTGTATATAATTTATTTTTGACTAACTAGGGAAATGGTCCTTTTAGATTCAATAATTTTTTGGTAGAGGTGGAAGACTTTAATAAAGCTATTTTTAAAGGGAATCTTATCCTATGTCTAGTCATAAAGCTATGATTATGTTAAAATGCTAAAGTTGATTAAAGAGGAGCCTAATCTATTAAACTCTATAAGGCAAGCTAATACCTACTTAAATAACTCTCTAGGGAAATCTCTCTTAATTAAGAAGGAGAAGTTAGCCATATTCTTTTAAGCTAAAGCTATCTTTG
Organism: Erythroxylum williamsii; assembly: GCA_027564335.1. Classification (NCBI taxonomy): domain Eukaryota; kingdom Viridiplantae; phylum Streptophyta; class Magnoliopsida; order Malpighiales; family Erythroxylaceae; genus Erythroxylum; species Erythroxylum williamsii. Next base: position 28,193,863 of record JANITW010000234.1, on the reverse strand, counting down.
TTCACAAATCTTTTTTGAAATAACAAATTTAGATGAATTGACTCAAAGATGGTGATAAAAACTATAGTTTCTTATATAAGTCCATTTTGGCAAGAAAGAATAATAATAAAATTAGTTCTCTAATCTGTAGCAATGGAAGATTAGCTACTTTGTAGGAGGATCTCAATCAAAAGGCTTTAAATTTCTTTAAAAAATCAATTGAAGCTTATGTTACAACAAGGTCATCAGTTCATGTATTGATCTCCTTTATCAATAATCAATTCTCACAGGAGGAATTGGAGATGAAGAATAAACTTGTAAATGCTCAAGAGGTAGAAAGGTGGTGTTTAAAATGAATCTAAAAAGCCTTAACTATAGATGGGTTGAATGGAAGCTTTTCTAAAACATGTGGCCTTTAATCAAAGAGTTAGTAATAGATGCTATTTTGGAATTCCTTGAGAAGCGGAGGCTATTTAAGAAAATCAATAAGACGTTCATATTTCTCATTCCTAAAGTTCCTAGTCTTGGATCACTTAATAAATATGCAATTATATCTTATTACAATTACTTGTATAAAATTATCTCAAAACTACTAATAACTAGATTGAAGATGATGATGAAGTCCAGAATTAGTGACACTTAAAAGGAGATTTATAAAAGATAGGTTAATAGGGAAATGTATTTATTAGGTAAGAGCTTTTAAAGTGGTACATAAGGAAAAAATTTATTAAGAATTAAGCTATACAAATTGACTTTAATAAAACATATGATTTTGTTAGTAGGGATTTCATACTGCAACTATCGAAGGAGTTTCATTTTATTAAGAAATTCATATTTAAGATTAAGTTTTGTATCACTGCTACCTTATATAGTGTCTCATTTAATGGTAAACTAGTTGATTTGTGTTACAGATTTGAGGTAAGGGCCCCTTGTCACCATGTTGATTCATCCTTTATATGGAGGCCTTTGCTAGATTATTGAGGCATAACATATAAAGGGATCCTGGTTTTAGATACAATATCATACACAAGAAGTTGGAGTTATTTAATCTCTATTTTGCTAACGACTTATTAATTTACATAACACATGACAAATCAACTAGTGTTCTAATGTCTTCTCTTTATTTCTTCAATGAGATCTTATTATTAACAATTAATAAAAGTGAAAGTCAAACGGTTATATCTATTAGTGCACTCCAATGTACTTGGTTACTGATAGCGCGTTGTAATGCTGATCAAAATAAAAACTAGACCACTATTATAACGGTGGTGAGTCAAGGTTGATCCCAGAGAGAGTGTGTGTAAATTTGTAGAAATGAAATTAATTGGTGTTTAGGTTAAGGGGGTTTTGGATTTTGGAAATAACAAAATAAAAAAAAACTAGACTAATAAAAATAAATTAAAGAAAACATGCAAAAACTGATAAAAATGGAGAATTCAGTAAGGACTCCATTCTTTGGTTCAATATCGGCCTACACCCTAATTATACATATTTCACTGATTTTTTGTTCTCAAACCTCTCCTAGCAACTATTAATCATGGGTTAATAATTAATCTGAGTTTTCCCTTAGGTAGTGTTTAATCAAGATACAATCATTAATTAAACCTAACCATTGAATAACCTATGATACGATCTCTAGATTCAATTAGGCAGTATCATTACGAATTAGGAAAATTGATTAATCAACGCAACAACCACATACGATGCATCATTTAACCTAAGTTATGCTATCCCTAATGATTATGAATCATTAGTCGCTACACTTGAATTTCAACATAACAATTACGAATTATGTCAAAATTCTAACAATAGGTTTGTAAATAAACGATTCAATGAATGCATTAAAATCATCTCTTTATAATACCCAATTCTATTAACAGAAGATAATACAATCAATTCCAAATGAGAGAAAGAAACAACTAAAACAAAGAAAAACACTTAACATGTGGGGCTGATCTCACCTTTGAACCAGCGTTGGGACGTCTAGCCCTTTATGAATCTCTCCCAAAAAAGTTCAAGCCCCTTTAAGAAAAACCTAGTCTAAACCCCTAGTAGGGCCTCCCTTCTTTTCTATGTTTCACGCTACTGTTCTATCTATTTTTTGAATTATTGTTTAGTCCATCTATAGTGTTTTTTTGCCTTTAAAACCTTACAAACAACTTGGCCAAAAGTCTGTGTTTCATGCATAACATCTGCATGAAACGTAGATACATAAATGCAGACACGTAGAACACAAACGATGTCTATGTTTCTGCTTCTCCGTCTAGTTGTACATCATTGTCTGGTCATCTAATACTATCCTTCTTATGTTGCGTCGTTTTCTTCTAGCATGGACTGATCCTTCCTTGGTTATGATGCATTTTGTTCCTTCATCTACTGTCGTTTTGATACTTTCCTTTACCCACCTATTGCAGTTGTGAGCATGATTGTCCATTAATTAAATTAATGCCTTACAAGGCCATGCAAAGCTATGCATAATCCATGCAAATCTATACAACCCATGTTTTTCTTCTTATCTTTCTTGGCTTTTAATTTTCTTCTTCTTGCTCCATGAAGGCAAGGAAAAACTGATCTTAAAAAAATAACCAAAATATAAAGCTTTCAACTTACCTTAACCTCTTTACTTCCAAATTGTACCTAAAATCACATATGAGTCAAAGTGAGTACCTTAAGCAATTTCATTTGAATAATCGCTAAGTGTTATGGAATAATTTCATAATCAATCAAACACCTATCAGTTACCAACTATTTCTTGTATTTAGTTTAAGAAACCATCTTTTACTTATCTTGGTTTACCTAGCTTCACCAGGAAGATATAATAGAGGCAATGTCTAAATCTTATAGAGAGAATTGAAGGAAGAATAAGTTATTGGTGTAATAGAGACTTCTCCTTTGCAGGGAAGTTGCAATATGTGACATTAGAGATCAATCCACCACATACTTGTTAGTCTTCTTACATTTTACTATCCGAAGGCATAGTTAAAACTAGAAAGAGAATGATGAGAATGTTCTTGTGGGTAGGGAACCATACAATAAAGTACAAAGCCAAAGTTGGTTAAGTAGATGTATATAAACCAATAAAGAAAGGAGGGTTGGGGATCACCCCTATAAATACAAGCCAACAAAATTCTTTTATATAAAAGATTATGGAGATTACCATAAGATAAAGATTCACCTTAGGTATAATGGATTTTCACCTACTTCTTAGGAGTAAAAAGTGTGTGGGATGTTAAGATAAAACCATCCTTCTCTGAAGATGCTAAGGAGTACATTGTCAGGTTTGAAAAATGTAGAGTAGAAAATAGGGTGTTGACATCATAGTTTTATGATAACTAGAGTGAATTTAGACATCTTATTAATTATTAGCTATTATATTTATTGTAGGATAGATTCCCTATAAATTCTAAAGTTAAATCTTCAATAATTGAAAATCAATAGTGTGAGAATATGCTTCCTAGATACAACTTGGATTTAGAGAGGAAGGACATATATACATAGACACGGCATTCGTAAGGGAAATTCATAAACTACCCCTATAAGAAACTATTGTTAAGTTAAGGAAATATATTGAATCGATGTAATATTATATAGACAACTAATCATTTATTTAAGGTGCCCTTCTTCTTGTGGATGATGGGGAGGAATAGATTAGCAACTCTAGACAAAATAAGTTTTTTCAATGTGTTTAGGCAATGCTTTCTATATAAAAAGATGTTAGAAACTAATGAACACTTATTCTTCAATTATAAGTTTTCCATTAAGGTTTGAAAGAGAATGCAAGCTTCATGCTATCTAGATATGCCTACAAGGAGCTATAATGATTTCATAGATTGGCTACAATTAGAAAAGCAAAAACTTAAAAGAACATAAAGTGGTGTTTTTTTATAGTATTTGGGTCGTATGCCTACAGACTATAAAAAGAAAGAAATAGACGATGTTTCAAAGAAGAAGATAAATCTATAGAACAATTGTTAAGGAGATTACATAATGAATTAGAAAGCAACTAGCAATCATTAAAAGTAACTAAAGAATGCAGTGTAGGATTGTCTTTATCCATTAAATTAAGGTCCAAAGGATAAAAAAAAAAAAGAGAAGATGATATTATAGGGGTGTAAGCGTTAACATATAGTAGGTTGGAAGCTCATTATGATTCATAATAAGAAATCTTATATTAGCAAGTGTTCAATATGTTAAAAGGATGTCCAAAAACTAAAACTCTTGTTAACTATATAGTAAACTTTTTGGTAACTTACTTAAGTACATATTACAACAACTAAGTAGCTTTAGAGTGAACTTATTAACTATTATAACAATGTTGTAATCTTTTTTATCTTGGTCTCAAATACTTCGTAATCCAAGTTTAGTATATTGATTGGGGCTTACTTTGTATTATAGAATTTTACTAAGCTAATACATTCTTTAACTTTAAAAAAATATAGATAGATTAACTATAAGTTGTAGAAGAAGTTTAGGCATATTAAAGAGTTGCTAAGAGCCTCAAGATTCTATAAAGTGCTTATTTGCATTATATAACACATATTAAGCTTTTCCTCATTGGAGTGAGTAGGAGAAGGAATTTATGAGGTCTATAATTTTTGTAATTGAAGAAATTATTTGAAATGTACATTTTTTGAAGGTTCCTATTAATCTTGGAAAAGATTTATAAAGGGTTTCCCTTCATTAGTAAACATACGATTTATTTATCTGATACAAGCCACCTTTAAATACTCTGTCATTCGCTCTCTCCATAAAGAGCGCTAAAAAATCTACACATTTTAATAGAAAAGTAGGTATTGCTTGTGTAGAATTTATGTTTTTGTAAGCTTATTTGAAGACCAATCAATTGTACCAATTGTTTATAAAATAACTACTAATGAGTGTTTTTGTTTTGAAAAGATAAGGCTATACAAAAACATTTGCTAGTGGTGCTGCTTCTATAATTCAAGAGTTAGGATTGGTGTTGTCTAAGTTATAAATTTTTTAGCAGTTAATGTGGATTTGCTTTGCAGTTCCCTCTATATGTCTCTAATGTAGTGACATTTAAAGAATAAATGTTCACTAGTTTCCTCTACTTCTCTTTATAAACAACACTAGTTGGTGAGCTATGTGTATTGGCTATCTTATTGACAGTTCTTGATATGACTTTCATCATTATCCATATAGTGAATGTTGTTCAAGGTTGAATATAAATTGACTAGGTGGCTTTAGTTAATGATAGCTTGGGAAGTTATTCGAAAAGTAACTTCTTGTACAAGGGATTCAAATATTTACCATCATGACAGTGTCTTAAAATGTATTTATCATTTTCAGTGTTGCAATAAGTTCCACATATTTCATTAGCTAGAGAGTTGAATAGTGTTGAGTTCCAAAATTTTTCCTTGCTTTGTAATACTATAGAAACCAAAGGTTCTAAGGGAATTGAATTATTTAGGGAGTCAACTACATTTTGATTAATCAATGGTCCCACAAAAAGCTAATTATCATACCAAAAATTAACGGATCTCCTATTACTTATTAACAAAATGAAGTCAATCTTGCACTTGTTTCATTTCTTTAAAATGCCTTTAGGAGTAGTAGAGGGAAAGTGTAAGCAGTCTATTACCCAATACTCTTGTTCTTGATGAAATAGCTATGTATCTATCTGTACCATAGAGATTGTTTATCCTCTATTAGCTTTTAAAGCTTTTTTGTGAGCAAGATTGAGTTTATAGTTTTAGTGGAACAAATTCCCAAACCATCTTGATTCTTTCCATTTCACGATAGTTTTGTAGCTTTTCTCCTTGTTGCCAATCCATAAGAAGTTAATGAACATATTGTCGATAACTTTCAATATGGATCCTAGAAAAACTAAATGGGCAGCCTAATAAAGGCTGATGAAGTTAAGAACCGACTTAATAAGTTGTATTCTCCATACTTGGGAAAGATGTCTAAAGCATTAAGATAAAATTCTAGCTTGTGTAGAGAGATGGGGATGCCTAAGTATTTCATTAGGAATTTTTGTGCCTTAAAACTAGTTAAGGTTAAAATCAATTGTTGAAGACCAAAGGCATTTTTAGATAGAAATATAATACTTTTGGAATAATTTACTTGCAGGCCTGAGACTCTTTGAAACATCTTTAGTGATTTAATCAAGTTAGAGATAGAGATGGTATCTGTTAGAGTTATGTAAATATAGTTCCCTAGAAAGCAAGTGTATTTACAAGTAACTTAATCTTCCTCTAGTTAAACTTTTGTAATGGAAATATTTATTATTAATAAAAAAGAGTTTGGTTTTATTTATATGAGCATAATATAACTAGTCATAAGGTATCAAGATTCTTTTGTATTTAATATACATATACATGAAGATGTATGAGAAATTAGAGTCTAAATTAATTGATTCATTGTTAAATAATCAAGTTGGTCGTTTGATTATGATTTAGATAGTAGTGTTACGATTTATCTCCATGTAAGTAAAGGAGTTTACTTTAAGAGAATTATGAGTTTCATATTGTGATAGTAGTTGACTATCGATAATGGCACTATTAAATGAATCTAGAATTACGTATGTTTTTTAAAGAATAAAGTAGGTCATTTTTTTAATCTTAAAATATGCACTTTAGCATTCGTTTATTATGGACCACAATCTTAATGAGTGGTGAACTCATATGTGTTTTATTATAATTTTTTATATGATCGAAATGAATTTTTATAGAGTATTAATCCAGTGTCTGCATGTTGGAATTATTAATTGAAACATGTATCAAGGAATATTCACTCAAATAAAGAGTATATAGTGATATCATCACTTCTAGATGTTTTATAGAGATTGGTGATTAAACTGATGTCAGTGGTTTGATGGACTAGCTACCCATCAAGTCTTAAAACTAAGATGAGATCTTGTGTGTTAATCACCATATAGAGTAAAACAGGAGAACTAGAAGGAAAAACTAACATAAGGGTAAAATGGTAATTTGACCCTTTGTTGCGCGAATAGCTATAATATGGTTCATAATAGAGTTTGCAATTGGACATATTATTTAAAACTTGTTTTTTCATAATATTTAGTAATTCAAGAGTTCAACTAATTGTCTTTAGTACAATGAAATTTGGTTAATAAGCCGAAATTGATTCTAATGAGATTAAATTAATTTTGGGTTTATTAAAACTTGAATCATATAAGTCCAATTAGATTCCCCACTTGGCTTCTAGGAAAGGTTGTCAAACAAAGTAAGAAATATAAATAGAGGTTACCGGAAAGAAAATAAAAAGGAAAGGACCGAATTAGATTCGGAATAATATTACTAAAACAATTTAATTAAGAGCTAATTAAATTGGGTTTTAAGCCTATGATTAAAAATTTGGGCTGACTCTAATTAAGTGTTAATTAAAGGCTCAAAGTAAACATTTATTATTAGGTTGGATTTTGGTTTGATTTAATTAATTAGATTAATTAAATTAAAACAAGATTTGTAAAGACAAAAAGGAGGGTAAAAACTGAAACTACAATGATGTAGTTTTCGGTTTTATAGCTATGTGGATAGTTCCACATTTAACATTGAATTACTAAATATAAGATGAGTTTTTATCATGCTTCATCATCATTAAATGGTTTAATGGTATCCTCATTAAATGGTTTAATGGTCTTATCATTAAATGGTTTAATTGTTGTCATTTAATGTTGGTATGTAGAAAAACATATCAACCTTTTAACATTCTTTTAATTAAAAAGGGAGTAAGTGCATTTATTACTCTCTCTCTCTCTCTCCCTTCTTTCATCTTGCAACTGAAAATGAGAGTATCATTTTATTTTTTTTGTCTTTTCCTCTGGCCATATGAAACAAATATAAATGTTTCATTTATATCTCTCTCTCTTTCATTTTGATTAAGAGAATGAAGTGGTGCCAAAGTGACCTCTCCTTCTTCCTTTGCCGAACTTGGTACTGAGAAGAGTCTCATTTTAGTTCTTTCAACAACTAAGGAAAACCTCTAATATTTCTTCTCCTTTCCCACCAAAGGATATTGACAACTAAGTTGTCTAAGGAGAATAAGTGGTAGAGTGGATTGATTGAGGATACAACAAAGAGAAGAGGATATAATAACTTGGAAAGGATACAATAGCGAGGATAAAGCTGTAGCAAAGGAGTCGGTAATATTTCAATATTTTTCTTATACTATTTCTTTTTTAATAATGTATCATATATGGATTAAACATGTTGATTTGATTATTATGCTTCTGCGCATTTTGAATTTAGAAAATTTTTTTAAATCTACCATTTAGCCAATTCTAGTATGTTTTTGATTTGTTTTCGATCCAACAATTAGTATCAAAGCCATTTTATTATGCATGGTTTTAGTTCCTATATGTGAAGCATGGGCTGGCAATTAAATTTTGTGCGCTACATATTTTTGTGTGATAGAAATATATATGGTGTATATTTTGCTCTTTTAGTTGTCTATAGAATATAGTGTTACCTTGTAAGCTTTCTTTGTTTGGTTTGTAGCAAGGAGGGTGGCCTATCATCGTCATGTTTCCTCCTTGACTTCATTTTTCTATTTTCTTCGATTTTGTAATGTACAAACTTCTGTAATATTGAAAGATGGAGCAACCATGGATCAAAGAAAAGGATAGGTAATGGTTTCGATTTTTTATCTTTTGGTGTAATGGCAGTCTTAGTTTTATGCATAACAAGTTCTAGAATTTTTGTTTTCATTTTGACAAAGTTTTGGCTTTATGAAAAACAAGTGCTGGAATTTTTGTTTAACTATTGACAAAATTCAGTTTTATAAGAAACAAAACTTGTTGTAAAATAAATGCCATTAACACTTATTTGTCGATTGGGCCAGGTCATGTGAGCGAAAATTTAAAGCGAAAAATCCAAGTCCAAGAAGAAATTTTTTGGCTTAAAAGCCTTGTAATTTTATTTATGCTCTAGGATAGACAATCAAAAGTGGCTTATTAGTTCATGAGATGATTGGATAAATGGATGCAAATAATATGCGTTATTATGTGATTGTATGCCATTTAGAATATTATCAATCCTAGGCTTTTCCATACATTCATTATGTATGAGATATATAATGAAACAATATATGATAGATAATAAATTGCATCTAGATAAGATGGTATTTATTAAAACTTAAAGATCAAAAAGATTGAGTGGGAGAGGATGCTCGTGTGAGAGTCCACAGCCTCCATATGATGGCCCATTTGCATATAGTTTGTGTCTCCTAAAGGATAAGTCAACTCATTGGTAGCAAATGTGACCTCCCATTGAGACATGATTTGCAAGTACCTTTAGTGGATGAATCAAATGGTTACACACTCAACATATTTTATCAATAACCTACCCACTGTAGCTTTGTTGATAACTCTATTGACCAAATTATAGTGCTTCTTTAAAAGTTAGGAATGAAGATGTTTAGTAGCCTTTTCAATAGGAGGGTCCCATTTTCCTTTTAATGGATAAGATGACCCACCGTCACTTAGTCCGTTATAGATAAGAAAATAATTGTTATGTAAAGATTTTTTAAAAGTTTTGTTAAATCTACCATCATACATACATGCATCATGATTTTATACAAAGTTCCAATATTGTTGACTAGTATGCTCATCCTTTAATGATTTATTTTTTCAAACATAATCACCATAATATGATTCCACTCACTTTGCTCTTGACTAATAACAAATTAGAAAATGGAGAGAATTTTAATAAATGGAGATGTAACATTGAATTTTTTCTTCAATATGAACGAATTTCATGTGTATTAACAAAAAATGAGCTTATACCTCTTAGTGGAAATTCAACTTCTGAGGAAGTCCAACAATATGAGCGATGACATAATGCTGATAAAACTGCTAAGTGCTATATTCTGGCTTCTTTCAACGAAATATTACAAAAACAAACTACATGCATGAAAACTATCAATGCAATGGTCCACCTATATGAGATGTTTGGTGTGAGGACTAGGTCTATAAGGGTGAAAGCGATCCAAACTTTTCACAATCTCAGATAAAATCCTGGTGAACTAGTGTGAGACTATATGCTTAAGGTAATCTCTGTGGTTACTAAGGCTAAGATGCTTGGGCCAGATATGGATGCAGAAACGTAGATGATTATGATCATCAATAGCTTAAACTCTTCTTTTCAACAGTTTAAGTTGGACTATGAGCTCAACAGCAAAGATTACACTTTGAGTGAGTTAATGAATACCTTCTAGAGCACAGAGCAGATATTAAATATCAATGCTAATGTAGCATCTTCTTCTAAGCCCAAGGGTAAGGGCAAGCAAAAGAAGAAGATTCAAATGAAAAAAAAGACCCAAACAGCAGTCAACGTCTAACCCATAAAAAAGAAGGCTAAAGAGGACACAAAGGGAAAGTGTTTCCATTATGGTGAGAAGGGCCACTAAAAAAGAAACTGTGTAGTCTACCTTAAGTCTTATAAAAGTAAACAAGGTATGGGTTTCCTAAGTCTGTTAGGAACTAGAAATGTGGTAGATTCATCTAATTCTTTGATATTAGATTTAGGAGCCACTGACCATGTTTGCAATACTTTGTAGGGGTTCCAGCAAAGGAAAAGACTACCTAAGGGCCAGTTTCAAGTCAAGATAATAGATGGATCCTTCGTTTCAGCAGATTCAGTGGGAATACTTATTTTAGACTTGCTTAGTGGTCATAGGTTTGACTAAGTGACAATTGGCCATCTTATCTATTAAAAGAAAAACTGTGACCCTCCCACTGAAAAAGCTACCAAAAATCTTCATTCCTAACTTTTAAAAAAGTGTTATAATTTGGTCTATACATTTATCAACAGATCTACAATGGGTATGTTATTGATAAAATATGTTGAGTGTGTAACCATTTGATTCATCCACTAAAGATACATGCAAACCATGCCCCGATGGGAGGTCATATTTACTCCTAATAAGTTGACTTATCCTTTAAGAGACCCAAACCATGCAAGATCTTGGATTCATGTTCTCCGATGGGAAGTAACGCTTCACCACATGCAAACGAGCCATCATATAGAGATCGTGGACTCTCACATGAACATCCTTTCCCACTCAATCTTTTTGGTCTTTAAGTACTAGTAAAAAAAATCTTGCCTAGATGCAATTTATTAATTATCCTATATTGTTTCATTACATATCTCATACATAATGAATGCATGGCAAAACTTAGGGTTAGCAATTATTCTAAATGGCGTACTTTCACATAATATCGCATATTATTAGCATTCATCCATCCATTCATCTCATAAATAATAACACTACTTTTGATTGTCCATCTTAGAACATAAAAACAAATTACAAGGCTCTTTGGCCCATAAAAAATTTCATAGACTTGGATCTTCTACTTCAAACTCTTCGATCACATGACCCAACCCATTCGGTAAAAAGTGTGTACTGAAATCTATTTTACAAATTTTTTTTCATAAAACCCAAGTTTGTCAATAGGAAAACAAAAATTCCAACAGTTGTTAATATAGAAATCTGATATGATATGTAAACTACACAAGAAGGGGGATTGAATTGTATAATCTTTTCAAAAATATTAATCTTTTGAGAATTCTTGAATTTCTTTACAAAAATTCAAACAATTACTAAAATAATTTGTTAAAGTTGATAAGAAATGCAATTGCAAGTAATATTATCTACTTCGTCTAACAATAAAAAAATTAAAAGTAAGGTTAGAGAATAGACATTGCGATTTTATACTAGTTCACCCAAACCTTAGGCTACATCCAGTCCTCAGAGTTAGAATGAGATTTCACTATACTCTTCAACTTTACAAGTATTCTTTTTGCACTTGCAAAGCCTCTTCAGGTCTCTCTCATAAAGTATTTTTTATCAGTTGTATTAGCCTCTCTAGGCTCTAGCCTTCCTTTCCCTCTGGAAAAAAAAAAGTATTTTTGAGCTTTCAGTTACAGATGTATTCGCTCACTTCTTTCACACTTTTATTATAGAATATTTGCTAATGTAAAAGCATGCGTTATCTTAGTCTTCGACTAGAACTAGTATTTACTTGAAAACTGCTTCTTGAATCTTCTAGAAATGATTATAAGTTGAGTCCTATAACTAACTCCAAATAACTAACTGTCTGATATTGTTGAATATATTCCTTTTGTATTGTCTAAAATAATGCTTCTTCTATTATTATGTTTTGTCTGTTATTTCGCTTCATCTATTATATCGCTTTATCTATTGTCGTGCTTCGTCTGTTTTTGTGCTTTGTCTGGTGTCACACTTTCGTCTAGTTTCGCCTATTTCATGCTTCATCTGGTGTTGCGCTTTCGTCTGGTATAACGCTTTCATCTGGTGTAGCTCTTTCGTCTTGTGTAACGATTTCATCTTGTATAGCGCTTCGTCTAGTGTAACATTTAGTCTTGTGTAGTGCTTCGTCTGGCGTTGACCGTGCACCTTCTGAGTTAACTAAGTGTTACTTATTTTTTTTTGCATACTTAACAAACTTATCAAAATAGTCCATACATTTCTAAGATTATTATTATTTGATTGCCATCAAAATTAATAGAAGTGAAGTTTTCTTGACTTAACAATCTCCCCATTTTTTATGATAAAAAATAATCATAATTTTAGAAGATAAAATGATATTTACAGACGAATAGACCAATAGTATTCTGACGGATAATAAAACAAAAAATATAAGAAAAGAATTGCATACAAGATATTTATAATGCTTTCTATCTTCTCTTCTTGTTCTCCTCTTTTTTTCCTTCTCCCCCTATTT
>JANITW010000234.1:28040508-28062931 GCA_027564335.1 Erythroxylum williamsii | reverse complement strand
GAGCTTAATCACTTCCTTTCCACTTTCTTCTTAAAGAAAAACACTTAAACCCTCCTTTCTAAAGCATAGAAACCTAAACCTACCTCTTCTTCTTCTTCTTCTTCTTCTTCTTCTTCTTCTCCCTATCTTGGCCGAAAGTCACCCTTCTTTTTTCCTTTCTTTGTAGGTTTTTTAAGGTTCTTTAATGACTTAGGGAATTTATTTCTCACTTATAACCTAATCCCTCAAAACTACAACGTTTCATCATTCCCTTCTCATTTTTCCTTAACAATTTTCGTAAGTCTATAAAAAGACTTAGGTAATTAAGTTGCTTCCTTACTTCATACGACTACTCCACTCTTTGCTTCATTTCTTATTGTTTTACTTAAACTAAAAAGACCAATTAAGCCCTCCTTCTTAGCCTTTACCCTTAGAAACATAATTAGACTTCCTAAAATGCCCTTACACCATCTTAATCTTTTTAAATCTAACAATTCATCATAACTCCAATTTTAACTAAATACCTCCAATTAATTTCTATTAACTAAGTACTAAAAATCTCAAATTATTCTAATTAAAAGAAATTATTAATCTAAACCTCAAAATAAATAAAACATGCTTAATACGAATCGAGGCCCAACACCATTGCTATGATGAGATTAATTATTGACATTTGATAGATCATCCATATGATGATCTCATGGCGGGTCATCTGATGTGCTTACTACTCTTGGTAAGCATCTACATGTTAACTCTAAGAATCTCATGCTTACAGTGTAACACCCCATGTTAGGGGTTAGAATATTGAGGAATTACAATGCATTATATGCTTTGCATATTGAGTATTCACTTAAATGTGCAAATGTATTTTTGATACATACAAATAATTTTCATGCATTTATCAACATTTTTTGGTTAAAATGGATTTATAAATGAGATTAAATCTTGAATTATGGATTATTGGTGGTAAAAATTTATTTGGAGATTATTAGTAATATTTCAGAATTTTTGAAACTGTTAGGAATTTTATGGAAATTTTGGGATATTAGGAAAAATATACAAATGGCTTAGTGACATGTAGAACTCCTTTGAGGATGACAAATGGCTCATATGCAATGGGGCCATGTGTCAATGTATTAATAAAACAAGTAAGCATGTGTTTTCAAAGGCAAATTACGGTAGCTCTTTATTATTCTTCAATTTTAGCTTTGTTCTGTATTCTATGATGAAACCCTATTCTTCACTGTCAAAGCTGGGATTTGTCTAAAGAAGCAAGTAAGTTGTGTTATAGCTTTTTGGATAGTTTGTGAATGAATTTGATGTTGTTTTAGTACTAGAAATGAATACATGCATAAAAAGTTTAGTATATGAATAAGTTGAATGAGGAATTGAATTTGTTATTGAATTAGGATAACAACAACTGTATTTGGAAGTGTTAAACACACCTAAGTTTAATTTGTGTTGAGAAATTGTAAGTGCAGAAGTTAAAAACATAGTAGTAAGAATGAAAATACACAATCGTGAGAGAAAGTGAACAGGTAGTTTCGAATTTCTAATGTGTATATTGAATCTAAATTTTTAGGTATTCTGGAGTAAGGTGAGATAGAATGGAGTGATATATAGTGAAAATAAGTTAGAAATGATTGAAATGAAGAGTTAGGATTGATGAAGTTGAAAGAAGTAAAGTGCAGAAAAGTTGGAAATGGTGCGAATGAGAATTGAATTTTTGATGTTGGTATTGAATCTCGAATTTTCGATTTATTTAAAGTTATGGAGCTGAAATGGAAGTAGAATAGTAGATTAATACATTGAATGTATTGTTTATAATGTGTAAAAGTAAGAAAATATGGAAAATGAACCAAAGAAGAAGAGGAAAAATAGGTGCAGTGAAGAAGAAGGAGGTCGCGATCGTGCAGGCTGATGGACTTAGCAAGTCATGATCGTACTTCTGCACAATTGCGACTTTGCAGGTCCACCCGGAGTGTCAATTTAGAAGAAATTCAATCCTTTTAAAATTAAATCAAGGATCATCCTCTTTTCCCATTACAAAATAAAATAAAATTTTATTTCCCCTTTATTTTATTAGAATTTTGTCTCAAGAAGATGGAACTTAGTATAATCAAGATGATGTCTTGTAGTAGTCCCAAGGCTTATTGTATGTAAAAATCCTCGTTTTTTTGTATCTTTTGTATATTTTAACAGCACTACCTAGCAATTAACTTACTTGCTGCACTTGTGGGCTCGTTAATGAATTCATTTTTTCTTTTAAAACATTTGTCTCATCCTTTTATCTTAATTTTTTTTCAAATTATGTTTTTGTACAAACTCAATTTATCCTTTTTAAATCAAAATTTAAGATTGTTTTCGTTTAAAGTCTTATGACATAGTTTAAAACATCTTTATGTACTTCATTTTAAGTATAGGTAAAACTAAAAACACATGGGTTTTCAGTCATATACTTTAAAATTAATTTCAAATTTTGCATATTGATACAAGTGTCTTATTTTAAGTTCAAGGTAAAATCATAAACTCCTAGTATTCAAAAAAATTTCTTATTTCCATTGCTTTAAAATACATTTAAATTCACATTCAAATTTTTTATAAAATCTCTAAAAAATTTTAAAAAAATTCAGACTTAGGTAATTGTTTATGTGGATAAAATAAGGTGCTTAACACCCCTATTTTAGAAAATTTACCCACAAATTCAAATTCTAGTTACGATTCTTAGATCTTTTCTTTTTTATTTTTCTCTATTTTCCTTAATAAGGTGAAGTGCTAATTCTATTAAATTTGGTCTCATTTCTGTTAAGAGCATAAAAAATAAGAACAATATAATCTAATTAAAGATAAGAAAGATTTTTCAAAAATAACTCTCAAAAGAAAGACAAATGAAAGATGACCAAAAATAAAATGTAAAGTAATGATAAAGCAATGAGTTTAGACATAAAAAAGTGCAAAGACGTAGTTAAAGAGATAAACCAGATTTAATAAGAGAATTAGACATTCAAAAAGTGATAATTAACAGTTGTAAGGAGACAACATAGAGTTGAGGATGATTAAAAAATTATAGAAAGATTCAAGAGTTAGAAGTAGTTAGTGAGAATATAAACAAAAAATCAATAGATAATATTGATTCAAAATATAAGAAATCAAAATATTCAAGAATTTAAAGGGATCTTTGAGTAGCTAGAATGGATTAGGGTGAATAGTCTAAAAATTTAAGAGCTAATAGACATGAATGAAATGTATCATAAAGCTTTAGTGGAATTAAAAGAAATGGAGAAAACTAAAGAAGTGATATTACATTAAAAGATAACTAATTATTTGAAATATAAGCTTAGAGAATGGAAATGTCAAATGTGGAAGTTATATTTATAGACTCATGAGAAGTATGGAGACATCATTACAATTGCAAAGAGATATTGAGTAAGAATACAAAGGTTCCTAACTTACTTTATAGACATTGTTAAATATATCATATCATATGAAGCTTTAATTAAAGATCATTTCATATCACAAATTAGTGATCAATCAATGAAATGTCTTTTGTTTTCTAGGACATTAAATGTTTACTGATATTAGAATATCATAATCAACATTTTTATATAATAATAACGATAATTGGAGTAAATTTAATCGCCTTAACTCTTTATTGTTCTAATCCTTGTTATTTTGCATTGAATGTTTATATTCATATGAAAAAATGATAATAACTCTTTATAATCTCTTTGTCTCTTTCAGATGATTGTATATATAGTTTACCATAACTCATGAAAAGGATTAAGAAAAATAATTAAGCAAAATTTGTATTTAACAAGATCTAAAGTAAAGATGTTGGAAGTGTTATGAAAGAGTAGAAGTTGAAGAATTAAGAGAAATTATGGCCAAGTTAAGAGAGTAACTTGGACTAAGAGAAAGGCAATCATAAAAGAGGAAGCATCATTAGGGTCTTCCCAAAAATTTATTTCTACTATTGCATTCATACCCTTTTAATCCATACCAAGGGTTTAATTTTTCACTCATATATGCACCCATTATCTTAGCAACTCTACCAATATTAGGCAAAAAGATGCTTTTCTTATGTATTCTACATCAAAATCAACATCTATGCCCTAATACCATCAGTTTCAAGAACAAGCATGTCATTCTCTATGTATCCTATTCTAAAACAAGCAATTGTAGAACTATTAATACTAGGAATATGAATACCTTTTCCTATATATTCTAATCCGGAGATAACATTTGTAATAGAGCTATTTTTTATAGATACAATACTGATCTTAGCTCTTAGGAACAAGAAGGAGAAAGATAAATGGTTGTGCTAAAAGGAATTCTAGAAACCACAGAGAAAGATAGAGAATATGGTGAATTATGAGCACTTTAATGGTATCAAAAGTAAAAGCACTTAAAGACATTTTCCTAGTGGACAAAGTCTATATCCTACATTGCTTTAGAATGTGTGAATTTGAGAATTTAAATGGTATCATGGACTAATATAGGTTATTTACAAATGTATTATTGTAAAATAGAAATATACATCAATAATAATGAGATATTAGTGGTCTATCAGAAATAACCTCTCTATTAGGTCTTTGTGTCATAACTCGGTACCACATAGGGCGCATAATAACCGCCGCATACCTGAGCTAAGGACACTCACGGTATCCTTAACTCGACTATGCAAGGCTAATTAAATATCTCTGTTTTTTTAATTTTGGGCAACATAATAACTGTATTTTAAAAATTTTAAAACTCAAACAAACACCTACAAACAATTTTAAACGCACTTCTATATTCACATTAAAATTTTACTACAACTTCTGGATTTTTAAGTCTACTCAAAAGTAGTCTCAACAACGGTACCAAAAGTTCATACATAAGGTTTTTTACAAACTACAAGACAGTTAGGAGTTAATTTATAAAGTCATAAAGCATATCAAGATAACAAATCTAATAAAAATAGTTCATAAGCCACTATATAACAAAAGTACAAAACACAGACTACCCATGTGCAGTAATGCCTTGAAAATGTCAAGAAAACTGCACAGTCCACACAGAGCTTAAAGTTCACTAAATTAACCTGCATGGTTGGAAAGCAGAGGGGTGAGTAAACTATGTACTTAGTGAGCAAGAAAAACATATATGCGAATAGAACTCGATACACACCAAGACGGTATAGATAACCTACGAAGTAACCATACATCACATAAAAACACATAGGCCTAGCCTATAACTCAACGTATATTGGTTAGGAATCATACAGGCCTAGCCTATTAATTATTCAGCCGGTGAATATAGGTACCAATTCCAGTACATAAAAGCAGAAAAACATCACATGTTTGTCGCCATTAAGTCGGCCAAAATAATGTGCACACCCACCGATTCTCGATGTTGGCTCGACTTTTATCTATGGTGAGTCTAGATTACAATTGACTAGAGCATCATGACCTAAGGTGATGACCTCATCGGTGTCCAAACCTTAGGTGTGGTATCATCCAGAAGTCCCGTAGAAAGGTGTTGATACGAGGACTCGACTTTTGTGTACTAGCATCAAGGGTATGGGGGTCGCTTAATTTGTTATGCCTAGCACACAATTAGCTAATCGTTACCTCACTAATCCAAAACTCATATATAAATATTTAGTACAAAAAGATCAAGTAAGGAACCTTGCCTTTATTTATCTACTCAACTGATAAAATGGAACCCTATTATGGCTCTAAGCCAAATGAGAAATACAAACACGCAGCAGGCATGACTCGATTATGGATATGTAGATTCTAAAACATTAATTCATGCAAAAAAAGTCATCTTTTGCACTCCAAGTGTAAAGTTGTTCAAAAATGTAGTTTTAAAAAATAAAACGTTGTCCTTCGCACTTTAAGTGCAGCTTTGTTGAAAACAATATCATTTCTCAAAATACATAATAAAAACATCAATTGCACTCCAAGTGCAAAGAGTTATTCAAAACAATGTCATTTATTATATACACAAGTATACTAGTATCTATTTGAGATTCAATTCTACTATGCATTACCTAAGTTCAAAATTCACATACAAGTCATCATGCATGTCTTAGGATGTTCTAATCCTATTTGAGAGATATGATTTTCCCAACTCACCTCAAAAGAAGGTGTACACTCCCTTAACTTAAACAATCCTCAGTATTAGCTCCTTGATTCATAACTCTCAAGCCTTTATACATAAAAAAATACAATGTATTTACTACTCAAACATATATCTTATATTTATACATCATCACAAAAGTGTATAAAACACAATATCACTATCTTTAAACTATAATATTTAGAAATTACTCATCAATTTGAACAAAATTCAAGTATACTCTAAGTAAACATGAAATCCGCTTTCCAATGTATATCATTACAAATCCTTAAATCCTAAGCCAAGTTTACTTAGATATTATATCAAACACCTAATGTGTATGACTTTTAAGTCATATTTTCAACACTTTATCATAGTAATTCATGATCCTATCTTATTATATAACAAACACTCCAAACAATAACACATTTCACCACTCCATTCAATTCAATTCCCTTCATTTAAGCCATATTCATCATAATTATGCAAATCATTACATTAATCCATTCCTTCTCCCATCATTTCAACCAAGCCTCATCCAATATACAATTTCCTTCATTTTTCATCATCAATTCACATTATCCGTGTACAATTAACACCATAGAATTCATTTAAATCATCAATTTCAAAAGTTATTAAAAAAATCACAAATTTGCACCAAAGAGAGGGCATTTCAGTTTTGACTTAAGGGAACTTATGTATGAGTCATTTCATTCATCTAAACCATGTTTCATCTATATTCAAGCATAGAGAACAACATATCTTAACACCAAACTCAAAATCCTGATGTAGAGAAAGATAAGACAAAACTTACCTAAACCTTCCTTTGGTGATATCTTAAAATCCTTTGAGAATTTCTCAAATATAATGATAGATTTGAGTTCCTTGATCCCCAATTAGCTTAAGACACCTTGATTTGGGTTAGAGAATTAAAAAAAGAGTAAGATTTAGTGATAGCCGAAAATGGCTCTTCTCCTCCTCTCTTCTCATTTCTTCTCCTTTCTTTTAATTAAAACAAAATATCTCAAGTCTTTAATAATGGGCTACACGGCCATATATGAAGAAGGGTCTACAATATTGACTCTTCTTTGACCAAAATATGGTGAAATTACCTTTTTTTTTTCTTAGTTTATGTGAAATTATCATTTTAACCTCATAACTTTTCCTAAATTTGCAACTAAGCCCAAAATTTGGGAATTTCCAAAACTTTTATTTTTATTTTGGTCCTCAAAATTTTGAAAATAATAACTAAGTCCCTTAACTTTATAAAATTACACATTGATCTTCTAAGAATTGAAAATTACATTTAAGTCCTTTGACTTTTAATAATTAGCAAATAAGCCCTTATGTACATCAACTTTTCCAATTAAACTTTCTAAGTGTCCAATAAGTCTATAAATCACATCTAATCACCTCTCAGACATTAGAATACATTTAACTCAACCACCATGGTCATGTCCATCTAATGGACTCGGTTTTACACACTTCGAAACTTATATGTCAAAAATCTCTAAGATTTCGCATACCGATGAACTCTAAGTTTATGTAAGGGCATATAATATTATAAATCACTGACATATATACCCAAAAGGATTTTAAATGCATCTGTGAACTCACATATAACCATGTATATATCAATATACAGTAGATTTCCAAATACAAAGCAATACAAAAAGGCTCAGAGAGTCTGGCGTTGCACCCTGGGTAAGGCTATGAACTATTGGATCTCCCAAGACCTCATGTCTTAGCGAGATTTCAACTAGATGTTGTTGCTGATGATAAATAATGAGATACAGTATAACTGCATTATTGTTTAAAAAGACTCATTAACCTCACTTTGTATTGGTTCATGAACTTAAAACAATCAATTTTAAGGAACTTTGATTTTCTTATCAACAACTTCTTGATTCAATACAATTTCAACAACGATACTAGAAAAAGTATGTATATGATGGATAAAAAGCCTACAAATAGCCTAAAAGAGTATGCTCGATCAACAAAATTTTGACCATCTTTGTTCATAAAGGAGATTGTGGATGGAATGTTTAAGAAACTTTATTTATGACAATTTGCTAAATTCTCTTTTAACAAGATAGTTTGTCAACATAAGTTTTTAGATAGTGCTTTCAAGAAAGGCAAAATTAAGTAGATTGTTTCTAAACGAACAAAAATATCAATGTGAAGGAGTTTAATAAGTTGCATCAGTTGGAGTCCACTGAATTCCAAACTTAAAACTAGATTAATCCAACAATAACTAATATAGACAACTAATCCTCCATATAACCAAAATTTTAGCAATTAACTACCCTTCAAATATGACCAAATATTTTATTACTAAAACTTTTGATTGCTTTCATATAACCTTTCATATTTATATTTCTTAAATTTCCCACACCTAATTCCAAATAATACTAAGAAATCTAACACCATACTCACCAAAAAAACCAACCTTAATAAAACTATTAAGGATAACAAACCAAATAAAAACATTATCACCATGGAGCAACAATATAAATAACATCAGTAAGGGAAAAACTAAATCGTCATTATTGTCATTGTTGGGGGAAACCTTCCAGGTTATATTGAAGTAAAATATGATAACTTCTATAATAAGCTTGCAAAAAAAAACTTTATCAAATATGATTCAATTAGAACGTAAATTATATGTACAATGATAGGTAATGGGACATTCTACTAAAAATGCAATACTTTCAAGAATTTGGTAAAGAAGTGCATATAAAGTGGATGGACAAAATTTGAGATAGAAGGTATACAACCAAATGTTAACATTAGTACCTTTTTCCTTTATGAAACTAGTAACATAAACACAGTAGATGATGCATATAAAATTCTCTATGTAAACAAGTTAAAAGTGTGAATGGGGTAAATCTACAAGTTACTAATGGAAGGGGATCATTTAACATAATAAAGATCAAAACGTTAGAAGGCAAATTAGTTCTTATTGAATCAACAACATAAATATGACTTAGACCTAATTATTTCAAAAGTGAAAATGGACCTACAGTGAATACTACTATTAATACCAGCGGGAGAAAAGGGCATCCATCATCATTAAATGTCATGTCAAGCGAGAATAATAACAAATTTAAGATCATTAAGGTGCTCGTTTAAGCTAAGAGTTATGACACATTTCAGGTGCATTGGAAACATGCCCTTTTAACATATGTGACTAAGAAACAACTGAAAGTGAAAGTAGTAGTAATTCGGATTCCTCCAAAAAGCAAAAAGGTAAGGAGTTAGGTATTCGTAAAGTGTCTATTAAAAAAAAAGCAAAATTTTTTTGATTGAAGTTTGTAATAAAAAATTAAAAATTAAAATAATTTTAGAAACTCCATTGTCAATTGAAACATTGTTAACTTGAAAAAGAACGAATGAAAAAGAATCTAACAATCATCTCTTCATGTATACTGATCGTAATTTTTAAGTCTCATAGAAGAAGCCAGTTATGATTTTTACATGAGATGAATTAAATCTTGTAAGTATGAATCATATAAAGGTTAATAATGGATAGATTATACCTCTAGATTAAGTTAGATTTAAAAATTATTTATTAAACTCAAAATAAATTCATAATTTTTTAGAATAAAATAATAACTTCTCATAATAATATAGGTGAAGATAATTAATTGAAATAAATTAAAATAAATAATTATAAAAATTTGCAATTTATAAAAATCAAAATAATATAATATTTATATGAATATTAATTAAAAAAGTAAAATATTAGACAAAATTTAAAAATAAGATAATTAAAAATTATTTATAAAAATTTGGTCAAGCTGAACTTTATATAGAACCTAAATTTATTTCTTAAAATTTTTAAATTCTACGTATTAATTTTTGAAATCCAGCTTTTTAATCTTTTCGAGCCTAATCTATTAATGCAAATGAGTTTGATTAATTTGTTAAGGGTAATGTGTCCAGATCTGCGTAAGTATATCAACTCTGGATTGGGACAAGTCATCGGGTGACTTCATTTTCACACTGCTTGACTAGTTCTTTCGCTTCCCAGAATGGAATCTTCATTAGGCACCAGGGCCAACATCAATGTTGCTGCTGCTGATCTGTTGATGCATACAAAGGTCTGTCTCCAACATCAGAAACCTGTCTGTCAATTTTCTTTTCGATTTATTCTTTGTGAAGTAGGATGTTTTCAGTGCATATGCCTGCACTGGGGTTGCGTACATCAAGATTATAACACCAGGTTTGTCATCTAGAAAGTCAAACTCTGTTGCAAGTGTTTTGATGGATTTCAAGTTGCATAGAGCCCAAGATTTGGTTTTGGACCCAAAACCAAAGTTTGTAACTTTTTCGTGGTTGGACAGTTCAAGATTGCTCTTTGCCAATTATCAGTTGTTCCAGACAAGAATCGAAACCTAAATATTGCCCTTAACATGATTAAGGTTGCTGCCCAGAAAGGTGCAAAACTTGTTGTATTACCTGTGAGTTAAAAACTCTTACCTTTTTCTCGTTGTTGTTTTTGTGGCTTACTGGGACCAATATAAATGAGTTGTATAAATGAATTTAACCCCAAGACTCTTGTTGTTGGTTGGTTATGTTCTGTAAATAGGAAATGTGGAACTGTCCCTATTCAACTGATTACTTTGCTGATTTCTCCGAGGACTTTGATGTTGAGGATGGTTCTCCATCATTTTCCATGTTATCAGAAGCTGCTGCTTGTTATGATTTAACTATTGTTGGTGGATCTTTGACTGAAAGGCAAATGGGTCGGCTGTATAATACTTGTTGTGTATTTGGTCCTGAGGGAAAGCTTAAGGCTAAACACAGGAAAGTAAGAAGGTGTAGACTTGATAAAATGTATTAAAATGGATTTAAGCTCATAGAAAGGACTTTGGTTTGATTTTGTAGCTACATCTGTTTGACATTAACATGAAGGGAGATATTTTGTTCATGGAATCCAACACCTTTACTGCAGGAGATAATGCTACATTTGTGGAAACCGGTGCGCATTTGAAATAATCTCAGTACGCTAAGTGTTTACTTAATTTATAGTATTCCAAATTAGCGCTTGGCAGAGTTTGATGTTACAAGGACTCTATGAATGATCTTAAACTTTGTGCCTTGTATATTTTACCCATTTGTACAATGAACTGTCTTTACAATAAACAAAGTTTATATAATACCAAGGTTATCAAGGTTTGGTTGTGTTGAATAATTTACTTTGAGCAAATTGCCAGCGAGCTTCTGTAATCACATTTTGTTCTAATGCAAAATATGGAATGAACCAAGTGGTACACATCTGACGCTTCTTGGAATTTGTTTCCAAATTGTAATCCCAAGGAGAATAGTCTGAAGGCCTTCATTTTGTCTTGCTCACGCAAGCTTATTCCTTCAGTTTTTGGTGTATGACAAATTTGTCAAGAAATTGCTTTCTGGTGAACTTTCTTACTTGTAATTCTTTTCGAAGAGACTGATTATTATTTTAAATGTAGGCGTTGGTAATATTGGAGTGGGGATTTGCCATGACATGCGTTTCCCTGAACTAGCTATGCTATACAGAGGAAAAGGTTTGAAATGTGCTGGCTCTTTCTTGCATTATAGGTACCTACTTCATAAATAACATTAGTGTTGTGAATTCCAGGTGCCCATTTAATATGCTATCCAGGGGCATTCAACATGAGCACAGGTGAAATGCTGTGGGAACTAGTTCAGAGAGCAAGGTGAAATTGTGGAGACTACTTTTACGCTGCAGTGTAATTATTAGTTATTGCTGCTTTTTGACTAGAAAAAGAGTGGTCAATTAAGTGAGAAGTAATCACAATACATACTTTTCCATGTTGCATAAGAAAAGCTTATAAAAAAATTGCACTGTTATGAACTTCAAATTGATCTTACATTACAACTTTAGATAGTCTTTTCTTTTGAATAAGAGAGCCTGTAATGAGAAATTTGTTTGTGTGCAAATTCAGGGCAGCAGATAACCAGGTATTCATTCATATTATATATTGCTACTGAAGTACCTGAGTCACTTCAAATTGAGTGTAACGTGGAGTTTGATGTATTCGAGGTAGTTGTTTGTGGCTACTTGCTCACCATCCAGAGACTCTGTTGGTTCCTCCTATAAAATATGGGGTCACTCCACTTTAGTTGGGCCAGTAAGCTGAAATGTTTGGATTTGCTTGCATTCTGCAATAAAGTAATGTAGCATGAAAATAGTGAATATGTCCATTTCTGCTCAACAGTTTGGTGAAATTATTGCAACTTGTGGTCGTGAAGAGACCATCGTGATTGCTGATATAGACTATTCTGAACTCCCACTTCTTAGGTAAGTGGTGACTTGTTTCCATCTAATAGAACCTTTATACGTTGCGTATATTATCTATTATGTTGCTTGTGCAGGGAGAGCCTCCAACTTGAGAAACAACAGTGCGGAGATATTTACCATTTCCTGGACGTCAGCAAGCAAAAGGGCTTAAAAGAATGCTAAAGCAAATGGGCTTGAAAGATTGTCATTTTCTTTTTAATATCAGAACCCATTATCTTTTTTTTTTTAAAATTCGAAACCACTTTTTTTCCTTCTAAAATGAGGTCATTTTTAATAAAAATTTTGGCCTTAGGCCGAGCGGTCTGACCCTAAGCTTGAGTTCGAAATTTAAAAATGATCTTGAGTATGGCCTGAAGTTCTGAGTTGTACTGCATTTGTTGATTTCGGGCAAAGTTGGGCTTTTTTTGCCACCCATGGGTATTGATGGTTAACAAAGGCCGAGAATATTTGGAAATTGTAGAAATCTAATTTTAAGTCCATGACAAAAGCATCAATCTATACAGCGAATTTTGAAACTGAAATACAAAAAGGTTTGCTGCATACTATCATAAGCTTAATTGAATTTTCTAAGGGTTGATGATTGTACAGCCTGAAAAGTCATTAAAAATCAACACTTTTGCTTAGCTTTGAAGTTGTATACATCAAGCATTCATATCTAACTTTAGGCAATGCCTTTGTTAGAATGTCAGCTCATTGATTTTCTTTTCTACAGTGGATTGGTTGTGCTTCTCCTTCCTTCTGGACATCTCTTAGAAAATAAAATTTTATATTGAAATTCTTTTTCTACGACAAAACTCTGGATTATTGGCAATTGGTTATTCACAAATATCTGTATGCTTGTTTCTATTCTATATGAAAGTCTGTTAGAAGCTTTTTTATTCAAAGTGCTTGATTTGCTGTAGTAGTAGTTGCCATATATTCTACTTTTAATGTGGATTGTG
This sequence comes from Erythroxylum williamsii, assembly GCA_027564335.1. Classification (NCBI taxonomy): domain Eukaryota; kingdom Viridiplantae; phylum Streptophyta; class Magnoliopsida; order Malpighiales; family Erythroxylaceae; genus Erythroxylum; species Erythroxylum williamsii. The sequence continues at coordinate 28,049,602 of JANITW010000234.1, read as the reverse complement.
CTGTGATTTCTTGTTTTTTCAAATGCCAAGGAAAAAAAATCCAAAGTAGTAACTTTAGGTGCTTCACCTCAACTACATATCTAGCCCAATCACTAATTGAATAACTACGAAAATTAAAATTTTCAACTTGATTGAACCTTATTTCGTAATTAATTATGCTTTAACATATCTAAGAATCCACCTTGTTGCTTGTAAAAGATTTAATTAGCACAGTGCATCTACCTTGATCGCAAACTTATTGTACAAACGATATTTGGCCTAGTTACAATTAAGTACATCAAACAACTTAAGCTCTTGTACAAGCTTTCATCAATCATTTTAGTTTCATTTTCTTTGTGGAATCTCCCTTTTTGGTTCATTGGAGTTGCAGTTGGCTTGCATTTTTCTATATTAAATTTCTTGATTTTTCGCATATCTTTGTTAGCATACAAAAATTTCACTTTGTTTTTGTTGTACGTGCATATTAAACAAGAATGTCATCTTACCAAGATTTGTCATCTCAAAAACATATTTCACATTGTGGTTGTCTCTATGATTGAGCGCCACTCATAGAAAGCTAGGGACAAACCGCCATCTTCCCAAAAAGCATTGAAGTCATAACCACCATTTTTTTACTCTTCTCTATGCTACTGCTACTGCTCTCTTCATGTACTACTACTACTGCTGCTCTCTCTTCCTCTCTTTTCTCTGCTACTATTGTTCTTTTTATCTCGTTTATTTTTTGGTCCACCTCTACTATTCACGCTACTCGTACTGTGCATTTTTGTTAAAATGCATCTGCACTACATATTTAACGTTTGTGTTTTACGTTCTGCCTTGTACTACTACACTGCGTTTTGGTTCATGCCTTCAGTTATTGTTTTGTCATTTTTGTTCAACATGTGTGAGTGCATGAACCACACACACATTGCTTGCATGTTGGCCCATCCTTATTATCTTCTTTTTTTAGTGTTTTGTTCTCATTGTATTGTTGTTTTTTGTTCCTTGTCTCCCAGTTGGTGCGTTGAGGTTGTGGTCTTTTTCTTCTGCCCTATCCCACGCTAATGTTCATCCTTGTAGCATGAACGACTATGTTTGCATTAAATGCAAAACATTGCATGCATTTACTGGCTTTGTCATGACTCTCGTGCCTCCTCTTCTCATTTTCTATTTAATTCTTGGTCTACATTACTGTTCACTTATCTTATACTATACTTAATGTGACAAATTAATATTTGATCCAATTTACTATTCACGCTTTATTGATGCCTCACTTAACCCTCACTCATCTCTACGCTATCGTTTTCCATTAAAAAAACTACCTACCCAGTTGTGCGTCATCATCATGGTGTGGAACATGGTTACATGTTATGTTAATTGTATAAATGTTGTTCACATCCTCTATTGTGTTGCTATTAAATCGCATTCTTGCATGCAAAAACATGCACATAAGTGATGAATTTATACTCCCTTATGCCTCCAACATGGGCTGTCTATTAAATATGTTGCCAATTAAATCACTATCTTACATGGATGTCGTGATGAGTGATTCTTCTTCCTTTTCATGTATATTTTTGTTCAATCCTTTAATCTATATGTAAACAAAAAATGAACACAAATTAAGTATTTAAGCATAACAATAGGATTGAAAAGACACTGAAATGCATAAGAAAATATAAGATAATTCAATCTATCAAATACCCCTACACTTAAACTATTGTTTGTCCTCAAGAAATTTAAAAATAACCAAGATATTTTGTCTCTTTGTTTTCAAAGAAAATCAAATATATACAATCCTTCAAACTTCAACAAACTCAAGTATCGAGCTATTACATATATCATAATCTTTTCATTAATACACATAAACAAAGTCAAAGGTAGACACCATTGATTAAAGGTAAAATAAAACTAAGGTAGATTTTCCCCATGATGTTCACTCATTTCACTCAAGTGTTTAAGGTCGGTGTTTCACTCAATACTCCCTCTAAGATACTACACTACCATAAAAGGCTTGCAAATTCATAAATTCTCTACCATGTAGATTATATGTTATCATGGATCAAAAAGGGTTTTTACTAAGGGTTGTAATGAGGTTTGGGTTAAGGGAAAGCAAAAAGGTCAAAGGATAACTCATAAGTAATAAAAAGTGCCAAGTAAGAAGGGACAACCAAACACAAATTCTAAAATATGCATATAAATACCATGAACTATAACTACTCATCCCTAACTAATGCTACTACGTTTCCTTCAACAGTAGAAACAAAGATGTTTTTAATTAATAATGCCAAAAACAGATATGCTTTTCTTTTTCTTTTTCTTTTTATCTCGTCTATTTTTTTCTTTTTCTTTTTCTTTTTCTTTGAATAACACTAAAACAATAAGGAAATAATAACAACACAAATTAATAAATAATGAGTAGAAGTGCCTCTCAAGACATCTCATAATCGAATTCAAAACAAAAGTCTTTAAATCATATACATTAAATGTTCACTCATTACTTCATTAAACTAGTGACAGGGTAAGGCTAATGGAATTTTTGGGTTTCAACGTAACGTGATTATTTCAGAAATAAACAAGGTTAAAGGATCAATGGGGTTGACAAGGGGAAAATGAGATGGTGGGTCATTTAAGCTAAGGGTTCAAAATAAAAAAAGGCCTTAATCATTTCCATAAAGCGTGCATCTTGCAGTTTCAAATATGTTAAATGTAAGTTTTGAAGGTAATCTTCCTAAGAGAGCATCACACACAACAAAGAAATATAATGACTATGAAGTGTAGTAATATAGGCTCAAAACCTTGCATATGCTTATATGAAAATCCATCAAAATTTCAAACATTATCTAATCACTCAATTATTAAATTTTTCATTAAGTTTATGCAACTAACTAATTCAACCAATTCATATGATTCATGTTCCACTCAAGCTGGTTTACTCAAATTCAAGTACACAACTCAATTCTCAATCCAACTACTATGACAAAATAGCATGGTTCAACATTCATCACAGTTCAAGTGCAAAAATGAAAAAAAAATTAAAAATGGCCTCACCCCCACATTAAAATGGGACATTGTCCCAAATGTCCTAAAATCAATTAAAAAATGCAAGGGGATGAGAACATAAAGACTCCCCTGGATTAAAGAGGGCTCAGTGACTTGAAATCAGAATTCACAATTCTGGTATTACATTCCCATAAAAAAAAAAGCAAATAAGGTACTCAAATGAAAGTAATAATGCATAAAAAAGTCGAAAAAGCAAAGAACTAAAATGAAAGGATAAGATTGGGGTACCTCCCAACAAGCATTTGTTTAAGGTCACAAGCTCGCCCCTGTTAACCAATATCAAACAATGTATGTTGGAGCTTCAAGCTCCATCACTCCATGTTATGCATTTGAAATCCCCCAAAGTAGGCCTTAAGACAATGTCCATTGACTTTAAACTCTTTCCTCACCTTGGAACTTCTAATCTCCACTGTTCCATAAGGATATATCTATGTAACCTCAAAGGGACCTATCCATTTGGAGCATAACTTACCTGGAAAGAGCTTGAGGCGTGAATGATATAAAATTACTTTCTATCCCACCACGAATGTCTTCCTAGAGATGTTGCGGTCATGGAATGCCATAGTCTTTTCTTTCTAAATTGGGGCATTCTTAAATTCTTCATTTCACAACTGTTCGAGCTCCTATAACTGTAATCATCTGTGGGCACTAAAAACTTCTAACTCCATATTACACTTCTTGATTTCCCAATAAGCCTTATGTTGTATCTCCATTGGATGGTGGCATGGCTTCCCAAAAACAAGCCTGATTAGTGACATACCTATTGGAGTCTTGTATGCAATCCTGTATGCCCATAAGGCATCATTGAGGTGCAAAGTCCAATCCTTCCTACTGGGATTCACCATCTTATCTAATATGGACTTGATCTCTCAGTTGGACACCTCAGCCTGACCACTTGTCTAAGGGTAATAAGCGGTTGAGAATCAATGCATCACTTATTATTTCTTCAAAAGGTCCTCGATCGTCCAGTTGCAAAAGTGAGTTCCTTTGTTGTTGATGATGGATTACGGGACTCCAAACCTGGAGAAAATGTTAGATTTCAAGAAATTTACAACCACTCGAGAATCATCAGTTTGGGTGGCTTTTGGTTCCACCCATTTTGACATATGATCAACTGCAAGCAAAATATATTGAAATCCAAACGAGGGGGAAAGGGACCCATAACGTCCATGCCCCAATCATAAAAAATCTCACAAATTAATATGGGGGCTTGAGGCATTTCCCCAAGGGAACCTAACGTACCTACATGTTGGTAGTTGTCCTAAGTCCTACAGAAATCATATGCATCTTGAAATAAAGATGGCCAGTAAAACCCATATTTTAGAACCTTGCGAGTTGTCCGTTTTAGGCCAAAATGACCTCCATATGCATAAGAGTGATAAAATGCCAAAATAGAAAGAAATTCACTATCAAGTATGCACCGTCTAATGACTTGATCGACATAAAATTAGCACAAGTAAAGATCATCCTATACAGAAAATTTTGTTTTGCTCTCCATCCTCTCTTTGTATGCCTTAGTGAAATCTATAGGAAATTTATAAGAAACCAAGAAGTTCACTATATCAGCGTACCAAGGAGCTATCGATTATATTGTGTGTAGCTGTTCATTTGGAAAATCATCATTAATAGGGCCTGTGTCAACACCATGCTCCACTAAGTGGCTCAAACGCTCAAATGATTGACTACTCTAATTTTTGACCTCTCTTATCCTTTATCTCCACATCGAACTCCTGAAGTAGAAGTATCCAGTGTATGAGCCTCGATTTTGTCTCTTTCTTTGCCATTAGGTACTTTAAAGTTGCATGATCAAAATAAACAGTAATCTTAGTACCTAATAAATAAGTCCTAAACTTATCTAAAGCAAAAACTACTACACAAAGTTTTTTTTTGTAGTGGTGTAATTTTCTTAGGCATCATTTAAATTCTTCAATACATAATAAATAGCACGAGGGATTTGCCCCACTCTTTGACCCAAAATTGCTCCAATGGCATGGATGGAGGTGTCACACATAAGCTCAAATAGTAGACTCTAATCAAGAGGTTGTAAGATGGGTGCATTAACCAACTTCTCCTTTAGAGCATCAAACGCCTTCTTACAATACTCATAAAAAACAAACTCTTTGTCCTTCTGAAGCAACCTATATAATGGCCGTGCAACCTTAGAAGAGTCCTAAATGAACCTACAATAAAACCTTACATGGCTAAGAAAGGATTGAACTTCCTACACAGAAGTGGGGTAAGGAAAAAAAGAAAGAAGGTCTATCTTGGCTCTATCAACCTCAATACCCTTAGTAGAAACCACATGTCCTAAAACTATCCCTTGTTGCACCATAAAATGACACTTTTTAGAATTAAGAACTAGGTTAGTTTCAAGACATCATTTAAGTACCAGAATGAGGTGATCCAGGCATTAGTCAAATGAATCCCCATGCATAATAAAGTCATCCATGAAAACTTCAATGATTTTTTCGAGATGCTCAAAAAATATACTTACCATGCACCTTTGAAAGGTAGCAGGAGTGTTGCACAATCTAAAAGGCATTCTTACGTAGGCAAAGGTGTCATACAAGCATGTAAAAGTCATTTTCTCCTGGTCCTTCGAAGCAATAACAACCTGAATATAAATGAATAACAATAAAAAAAACAATAGTAAACACAAACTAGCAAGACATTCTAATATCTAATCAATAAAGAGGAGGGGAAAATGGTCCTTTCTACTCATCGAGTTGAGCTTGCGATAATCAACGCAAACTTGCCATCCGTTTTGCACTTGAGTTAGAACCATCTCTCCTCTCTCATTCTCCACAACTATAATGCCTGACTTTTTAAAAACTACTTGCAAAGGACTTGCCCACTTGCTGTCAAAGATGGGGTATATGACACCCACATCTAGCAACTTCATCACTTCCTTCTTCACTACCTCCATCATTGGTGGGTTGAGATGTCTTTGCACTTGACAGATTGGGTTAGTTCCTTCCTCAAGAAAAATCCTATGCATGCATAAGGAAGGACTAATACCTTTAATGTCTACAATTGTCCATCCCAATGTTGTTTTATACTCTCGCAACACACTAATGAGCTTTTCTTCTTGCACCTTTGTAAGATCACTTGCTATGATAACTAGGAGTGTGTTGTTAGTGCCTATATAAGCATACTTGAGGAGAGTCGGTAAGGGCTTCAACTCCACTTCTGGTGCCTACATAATCGAAGGTAACAACTGGTTAGTACTAATGGGCAATTATAAAAAGTGAGGAACATACTTGCCAAAAGGACTTGTCTTAAGTGCCCAAATTGCTTCCTTTAGGTCCTCTCCAAACTCAAACTTGCTTTGTCAATAACTAGACATCTTTTGCTCCAATGGGGTAGTCAAGGCTACTCCAAAGGGTCACTTGTAAAAGAAGAGACCAGTGCTCCACTAAAGAGTCAAGAATATCTACTTTGGTGATCGACTCATAATTTGATGGATAGCACATGGCATCAAAGATATTGAAACTAATGACCTCACCATCAAACTCTATAGTTAACACCTACTGTGTATATTGATTTTTTTTCTGAGATGTCTTCAAAAATGGCCTTCCTAACAAAATTTTCGAAGGACTCGAAGAGCCCTTATCCTACATATCTAACACATAAAAATATGTAAAAAAAACAAGCTCGTTAACCTACACCAAAACATCCTTAATAACCCCTTCAGGGTTTGTATTAAATCTACTAACCCATTGAATGATAACATAGGTATCCTTTAATGAACCAAGATTAAAGGAATAACATTGATTGAAGCTCCCAAATCTAACATACATCCCTTATACCTCTTGTTACTGATCTTACAAGGAATGATAAAAATACTTGGATCCTTGCATTTGGGGGGTTAGCTTCCTTTGTAAGGCTGCTGACACATTGCCCCCACATTGATCTTCTTGTCTCCCTTTAGCTTCCATTTATTGGTGCACAGCTCCTTCAAAAATTTAACATATCACAGAACTTGCTTAATTGCTTCCAACAGAGGGATATTTACTTCCACCTTGCTAAATACCTCTAATATTTCCTTTTCCTTTTCCTTTTCTTGTTACTTATTCTTTGCTAGCCTACTTGGAAATGAAAAAAAAAATGAATCATTGACAATAAGGTGTGAATCAGGTACTTCTTTTTCTTCTCTCCTTCCCTTTTTTTGGTCCTTGTACCTCCTTACCACTTCTTGAGGTAATGGCACAAGCATCTCTCTTAGTTTCCTTTCAGGGTGATTAGATAAACTTGTGGAACTTTAGGCCTACATCCTCCCCATGGCATCAACTAACTGACTGACCTGATTTTCTAAATTCTTCAAACCATTCCTCGCTTCCTGCTAAAATTAAAAAGTGTTAGATGCTAAGCTCTTAACAATTTCCTCTAAAGGCATACCTCCAACTTGTTATTGTTGTGGTGGTTGTGGAGGTGATGGCTTTGGCTAAAACTGTGGTTGACTCTGATAGAAACCTCGTGGTGTATGGAATTCTTGTTGTTGCTGCTGATAATTGGGTTAGCATACATTAGAGCTGCTTCCTTGCTTTGGGTTCCTATACCTAAAGATGGGATGATCCTTCCACCCCAAATTGTAAGTGGGTAAAAAAAGGTCATATCTCCTTTATTGTCCTTGAAACCACCCAACTATGTTGACTTGTTATTCATCCTGCAAGGAAGGGCATGCATCTGTAGGATGGTCAGCTAATATACAAATGCCACATACCTTAGTAGGCCCCTTTCCTATCACTTCTTGATGCACTAAGGAAGTCAAATTTGGAACTTGCTATTCCAACTTGGAGATGGAGACTTTCTTTACCTGCTTTGCCAAGGAGGAAGTTTTACTATGATTGCCCCAATACTGGGAGTTCATTGCCTTTATTGCTATCAAGTTTCTAGCATCATCCAAGGTCCTGTTCACCAATGCTCCACCACTCATCTATCATATTCTTGTCTAAAGGAAAAAACCCTTCATATACATATTGAATTCATAACTAGTCACTTATCTAATGGTTTAGACAGCTATTATAGAGCTTATTAAAATGCTCCCAATACTCATGCAAAGACTCCTCTGGGTCTGGTCGAATGCCACAGATCTCCTTCTTGATGTTAGCGTCTCTTGAGGTAGGGAAGTACTTCTCTATAAATTCCTATTGCATTTTCTCCCATATGTTAACCGAGCTGATGGGTAAGTCATATAACCAATCCTTGGCTACATCTGCTAAGGTAAAGGGAAAAGTTTCAGCTTGAGTTGCTCCACTAAGACTTTTGTTAGCTTTATACTTGAACATGGGATGTAGAACTCCTTTAAGAACTTGTTGACATTGGTGATGTAGCCTGATCCTAGTGAGTTGGTGTCACGAAAACCTGTAAAAGTAGGCAATGAACATATCAGTCCATGTTTAATTTTAACTTTTGACTCATTTTTCAGATAATTGATAGAAAACATATTAGGGTTAAAAGAAGGAGCCATAAGCTCCTTTAAGGTGTGTTAATAAGGTTTTATAATCTCCTCTATTTCGTCTGAACTCAAGTCGACTTCTTCTTTAAAAGATAAGGAATGACCAATCTCAGGAAGATTTGTATGGATTCCTCGCTCTCTTTGACAAAATCTGGTGTGACCTGTAATAGGAGAAAAAGAAAAAGGGTTAAGTGGAGAAAGTAACAATCCTTTGTTTTCCTTAGCAAATTTAGGCAAACGAATGTGTTTTTAGGAACTATGGGACATGCAAACTAATGAAAGAATGAAAAAGAGACCAACATAACCAAAAATAAAAAAAACACACGAAATAACTATTAACTCATGCCAACTGTAGCACCCCACTTCTGTGAGACTCGAACCCGACATCGAGGGTGATATCCGAGCCCGTGACACGCGAGAGTGGTATGTTAGATCAGTCTATGCAGTTTAAAAATTCAGTAATGCATTTTTCTTTTTCAAAACAGTCGAGTGCGCGGAAATCAAATAAATGATTCGGGCTCGCGATACAAAAACATTTTCATACGAAATCATTTTCGATCAAACACTATTTCAATATTCAAATCAGTTCATATACAT
>JANITW010000234.1:27801765-27824016 GCA_027564335.1 Erythroxylum williamsii | reverse complement strand
ATTAGTCAATGGTCCAGATCGTGGTATTTATTGTTATTATTCAACATTGATGAAGAAAGTAGTTAAACTTGCCAAACTACAATTTAAAGGATTTTATGCCTTTAATGATGCTTTGAATTACATTCTTCAACACATTGATATTGAATTCAATGAAGAAATCTTTGTCGAAAAAGAACCAAGGGAAGGACCACTATCTGAAGTATATAGTCAGGAGATAATTCGACTACAACAAGAAATAGAAGAACATCTGTAAACAATCCATGAATTAAAGAAGGAACAGCAAGAAAGCATGTACAAGCATTGTTGGATTTGGGAGTCATAAGACCATCAACATCAACATATCGTACTATGGCAATGATGGTATATTCAGGAACTTCGATAGATCCAAAGACAGGAGAAACAAAGCATGGAAAAGAGAGAATGATATTTGATTACCGAAAACTCAATGAAAATAGTCATAAGGATCAACATTCCTTACCAGGAATCAACCCAATTATAAAAAGGATAGGGAATAGTAAGATTTACAGTAAATTTGACTTAAAGAGCGGATTTCATCAGATAACAGTGGATCCGGACTCAATCCCTTGGACGGCTTTCATAGTTCCTGACGGATTATATGAGCGGCTCGTTATGCCATTTGAATTAAAGAATGCTCCAACAATCTTTCAAAGAAAAATGGATCAATGTTTCCGAGGACATGAAAGGTACATATCGCTATTAGAGTATGCAGGAACATAAGTAGTGTGCCTTTTGTGTACTTTGATTTGTATGTAAAGCATAGCACAAAATGGGAAAATATTATGATAGTAGGCATACTGTATTCCCACTTAAGAGTGCTTTAATTTCTGGACGCACACTTGGCATTTCTTTTTCTAGTGGAGTAACTGTTTTCTCCACTTATTTGTTTATTTGTTTGAGTCATATGGGTATAGTAGCAACCTAAAGTCAAAAAGAGGATGATAATTGAGAAACTTACATCAATCGTCTACGAGGGCCCAATGCGCACCCGGATTGATTAGTCACAACTGAATTATTACTTCTAAGTTAGAGTCTGAAACCTCTATAAAAAGAGTCTCATTTGTACTAAAGAGCACATCGGAAGTAACCCAAAAATACTCCGAAACTCTTATATCCTCTTGTAAAAATTTCAAGTGTGCAATAAAATCATCTTCCATCAAAGTCTGTGCAATTCCAAATAAGTTACTCTGAGCGATAATCCGCACTTGTTATATAGGATTTATAACAGTGTCTCGCTAAGATCTACAACTGGGAACTTTGAAATTGGTATCAAAGCAAGGTATGAGTAACTTTTTCTTTTGACAGCTATTCTTTCTTTGTCGGCCATTTGTGTTGAATATGTGATTGATATGATGATCGTTCACGTGATGACCTTGTTTCAACTGCCTCTTTATTTTGAAACCCAGGGTTTCGTTTTTCTTTATCAGACTCTGCCCCCATATAAGTCTGATATATTCCTTGTCCTTGCTGACTGAATATGTTGCTCCATTTCTTTGAGATTTTCAATAATTTCTTTTGAGTATTGTGGTATACTCTTGCCAATATTGTAATATACCATGTCTCTTATGGTATAATACTCATCTAATTCAATTTCTAGTTCAGGTATAGCTAAAGTTGCTATCCTTCTCTGTTGTCTGTTGTGACGAAAAGGTATTCTATTGGATCCATTGTAAGAGTCTTCAGGATAGTTGTATGATCAGGATCTTCTCCTTCTAAAATAGATAAGATTCCATCACTGTCATCTTCATTCATATCTACGGAGACAACATCCCATTCTTCTGGTAATTGTAACTCATTTACCATTGCAATTCTCTCAATATTTCCCTTTTTATTCTTACAGTCTTGTGAATAATGTCCTACTTCTCCACATGTATAACAACGACATTTATGAGTAGGTGGCTTTTTTCTTTTGAAAACCCTGATATGAGTATCATGTGGTTTTCCTTTATAATTTCTTGCCTTTCTGAGACCATATTTCTTATTTTCTCTATAATACCCTGATATGGGTATTTGCTTACATAGAATATTAAAGTCCTTCAATCCTCTCTGCATTGAAGCCTTTTTGCACATTTCCTGCAAATATAACCAAGTAAAATGAATTGTTTACGATCGTCTTGTATTATTATCAAAAGTTTGTTTAAAGCATTTGCATAATCTTGAAGAACAAGTTGAAAACTAGAAAAAGTTTTATCTATTGAAAATATTGAAAAGAAAATCCGAAAAATACCATCAAAAGGTGAAGTGGTTGAATTACAAGAATTTCTGTACCTCAGTTTTGGATGGAACAAAATTTTTTTTCTTTGTCCTTTGAGGACAGAACAAAAATGGCTGAAGACGGTAAGCAAACAGGACGAAGGACAGAATTTTTACGTCTTTGTCATCCGTTCTCACCCCTGAGGACGCTGACCAAACGCAGGGTAAAAGCGGTGAGTTCTACATATAATTAATGGATTCATTTTTATTTCAATAAAAAAGTCATATTAGTAAAAATGGATCTCACTAATAAGCAAAATAAAAAAAAAAAGCCTCGTTTGTGACGTGACATTTATAACCTAAGCTAGATTTTCTGCTCACATATAGTTTGTTTTAATTGTCTGGTAAATAATGAGGTTTAACTTTCAATTAACAGACAAGAGTAGCGCACACTATTTTCTTCCACAATTTTCACATGTAGGTCAGTCAATTTCCAAAACCCTAAACCAAAAGCCCAAGCCTTTCGTCTTTGTTTATATTTATATGCCCCATGCCCTCCACCTTCGCCAGCGGAGCCTGACTGTTCCTGATCCACCCCCATGGCAGATTCATCTTTTCTGGATTCTCTCATTTCCATTTCGACCTCTGTCTCCACTCCGTCCACCAAGATTCGCCGCCGCATCTTCCGCCATGACATCCCTTCTATCCTCTCCAATTCAGGCCTGTCATCACTTCTCACTTAATTCTGATCTTCAAAATTTCATTCCATAACTTTGCTTGGCTATATTGTATGCTTTTGTATTTTCTATAATTCTGTGATTTGTCTACTCTAACTGTGACAAGTCCAATGACTGTTTTGATACTGAATTTGTAGTCTGGTTGTGAAGTTCCCGTTATCATTTGGGCATTCTTTGTCCCAGGGTTTCGTATAAAACGAGAAGTTTTGAATTTTCATATATTGATCTTGCATACTTGTAACACTAATGGTTGAGCCCATTTAGTTGTCGTGTCCCCAAGGAGTTGTACCTTGCTATGAAATGTAGCTAATAATACCATATTCATCCACATTGATATCAAGCTCAAACACATTAGTTTGCAAAAATCAACATGGAGGTATATATGGTCACCGCCAATTTTGATCATATACCCTACTACTGTTACCTTCTTCACCGGACTTCTGCCTCCATTTTTGCTTGTCCGTCTTGCTTAAGTTACATTTAGTTGGAAATATACAGAACTACCGATTTGCTGGGCCCATTATTTTAAAAAATTTATTGGCCAATTAAACATTTCCACCCCTAAGAAAAGGCCACGCATTTGAGGCGTACCATTTGCACTTTGTTTGGAGACAAATGGAAAATGAATGGGAAGAACATTATGTGTAAGAAATATAGAATAAAGAAAACAACTTGCCTATTATTGTTAAATAGAAGAAACTAGCTTTAGTTTGTTTGGGAAGTCAAAGAGGTACTGAAAAACAAAAAATTATTAGAACTAACATGACTTAGTCATTGAAATTCTTGGCATATAATAATGTAGGACACAAATCTCATATTTTTCTTACCTTTCTTACCATCTTCGAGCAGTTTTGAAGTGTGATTTGGTAAGTAAACGTTCTTTCTTTTCCATTTCTTTCTTTATTTATATTCGTGATAAGGGTTCTTCATATTTTCTTTTCTTTCTAATATTTCTTGAACTTCTTTAAAAGGGAACAACTCTCTGATCTGAACAAGTATGATGCAGAAATTTGTGACGGGAAATTAATAGATTGGCAAGACAGTGACTTGGATAAACATGTAATTTGGGCCAAGGAAGAATTAGACCTGCAACTTTATCTCTCTGAAACCATATGATAAATCATCATGAATATTTCTTCATCTAGTCTTTTAGCATGGTCTAATTTGTATAAACTTGTCCAAACTATCTTTTTATAGGTGCAATAGAATGTTTTCATCTAGCTTTGGTTATGTTTTTGTTGAATGGTTGCCCTCTTGATATGTAGGTGACAATGTAAATCAAAGCTGAGCAACTCTATTTCTTGTATTTGTTTTATATTTTTGATACAGCTCATCCACACAATCTTTCTTTTTTCTAAAGTATCTCAGAATTTGAACGTTGCAGAGATGGTTGCTGATATGGCGTCATTGTTGGTAGATATGGTTTTCAAAACATTGAATATATATGATGATCGTGGGTCAAGGAAAGCTGTTGACGATGTGATTATAAAATTTTTACAAGAGGTCACATTCATGAAAAGTTTTGCAGCAGCCCTTGTACAGACCATGGAAAAGCAGTTGAAATTGCATTCTCATGTGGGCTGTTATAGAGTTTTGGAGTGGTCGTGTCTTCTTTTAAGTAATAGTCAATTTGCTTCAGTTTCAAAGAATGCGGTATGCAGAGTAGCTGCAGCTCAGGCATATATGCTTCACGCTGTTATGAAAAGATCTTTACGTGACCAAAGAACCTGCAAACGCTTATTTTTTCACTTGTTTTCACAGGTTTGGAATTTATGAAGTTTTAAGTTCTTAAAGCCAGTGTCATTACGCTTTTTTCAATTTGATAAACTAAGCGTGTTGCTATCTCCGCAGTCACCAAACATTTACTATATCTACATAGAGGATTTAAAGGATGCGCGGATTCCATATAAAGATTGCCCAGAGTTGATGCAGCTGTTGTTGGAATTTTCAAGTGTATCACCTTCTTTTGAGCAATGGAAGGTTAAAAGCTATAGGATATTGTATTTGATTTCTCTTTGACGATAATGCGTTTTACATCTTTCTTCCTGGCCATTGACACCATTCTTTGCATCGTGCAGCAAGTATTCCTAGACATCTATGTTAAATCTGTGCTAAATACTCGAGAAAAACCGTCAAAGGAGCTTAGTGAATCATTTCATCCGTTGTTCAAGACTATGCTGTATGATGATTTTCACAATGTTGTAGTTCCCTCTTCAGTGAAAATGCTAAAGCGCAACCCTGAGATTTCATTGGAAACAGTTGGAATTCTTTTGAAGTCTGTCAATCTTGATTTGAGCAGGTATGCAATCGAATTTCTTTCACTTGTGTCATCTCAGGTTCGACATGCGGATGAAGGTAGAAGAAATGGGGCATTGGCTATAGTACAGTGCTTGAGCAAGAAAACTAGTAATCCTGATGCTTTTGAAGCAATGTTCAATGCTGTGAAAGCCGTAATTGGAGGTCTTTGGTTGCTTCCCATACTTTCCTTATAGTGGTTTGTCTTGCTATTTATGGTGTTTGATCTTTGATTAACAAACATGTGGTTGATCAGGTTCAGAAGGAAGACTTCAATTTCCTTACCAGAGAATTGGCATGTTTAATACTCTACAAGAGTTGTCACATGCTCCAGAAGGAAAGTATATACAGAGTTTATGCCGTACTGTTTGTGGTTTTTTGTTAACATGCTACAAGGATGAGGGTAATTTTTTTATTGATGATCCCCTTATTGTTGTTGATTATGATGCTGTTTTAGGTTTCTCATGATAATAATAGCGATCATCTCTTGTGATTACCTATTGTCTTTTTATTTTTATTTACTAATGATGGGGTGGATCAATATGTGTGTTGAATTCTAGGAAATGAAGAGGTTAAACTTGCAATTGTGTCAGCTCTTGCATGTTGGGTAGTGAGATCTGCTAATGCTGTTCAACAGGAGATAGTTTCCTTCTTTGCTTCTGGCCTAAAGGAGAAGGAGATTTTAAGAAGGGGACATCTTCGTTGCCTGCAGATTATATCCAGAAATGTGGATGCTGTTTTACAGGTGACTTTGCTGAAGTAAAATCTCATCTATTTTGAGTGTTCACAGTTGATTTGATTATCAGCTGATTTTTTGCAAGTTTAATGAGATCTATGAGTTGTATGCTTCAGTTATCCTCTTTGCTTGGGCTCCTTATTCAACTTGTTAAAACTGGCTTCACCAAAAGTGCACAGCGTCTGGATGGCATATATGCATTGCTTCTCGTTGGGAAGATTGCATCTACTGATATTAAAGCAGGTTTAATGTTCTCTACTTGTTTCCTTGTCATTGTTCTTTTGTTCATGTGCCTGCCCTTTGTTAAGGATTGCGAGACTGACCCAGCAGCCTCACTCTTTTAATTATTAGTTGAAAGATTTAACTGTGGGCTCAAGAATGGAAAATCTTCTTTCTGTTCCTGCATTCCTAGTGTTTTGACATTTGACTTAAGTATCTAGTGTTGATATTTTTCCTTTTACCTTTTCTTTTTTGGCAGAGGAGACTCTAGTCAAAGAAAAGATCTGGTCTTTGGTTTCTCAAAATGAGCCATCTATTGTACAAATCTCAATGGTACCTATCCAATGACTTCTTGGTTTTCGGTAACACTGTATGGTTTTTCTGACTTCATTTGGATAGCAGGCGTCAAAACTGTCAATTGAGGACTGCATGGCTATTGTTGATCTTCTTGAGGTGCTACTAGTGGAACATTCTCACAGGTTGACCTTCATAGTACTGCAAACTTCTGCTGTCAAATATTTATTGTGGCATCTGGATTAATCCCTCGGTGGTTTTCTTAATTATGCAGTGTATTGGAAGCCTTTTCAGTTGAATTAGTGTTGCAGGTACCAATTTTCATGCTGAAAAAATTTCCTTATACTATATTTATGCAATACTAACAACTCTTAAGTGGTGCAGTTGTTACTCTACTTCTTGTGCCATCCAAGTTGGAATGTTCGCAAAGCGTCCCATAATGCCACTAGAAAGATAGTTACTGCCATTCCACAATTATCTGAGACTCTGTTCTGTGAGTTCAGAAATTTCCTTTGTGTGGTTGTAGAGAAAACACATACACTGAAGATGAGGTAAGATTCCTTAATTTGGTTAATTGTTGGCAGCCCAAAGTGATGAATTATCTAGGGTTGATTGAAGTGCTTGAATGTGGATCTAGTTAATTGATTTCTGCAGATACTCTAGCTCACATGTAATTCTTTTCATATGTATTTCTAGATTTTAGTTTAGATGTTAATGGATCATTAACCGTATATATCTAGCTTTCACTTTGCTACTGAATTATTATATTTAGATTCCACTTGTCTCAAAGATGAATCTGAAGTAATATGTTTGTAGTGATGCAGATAATTCCTTGGACACCCAGATTCCCCTGCTTCCATCTGTTGAAGTAATAGTGAAGGCTTTAATTGTCATATCATCTGCAGCTCTTACTCACTCTCCAAATGTATCTACCCACATCATATTCTGCTGCCATCATTCGTGCCTAGTTGGCACCGCTAAAAGAGATGCTGTTTGGAGGGTAAAACCCCGTCTTTCTTCCTCTCTCATTCTTTGTCTCTCTCTATATTATATACATAAACATATGTCTGTGTAATATTCACTTATCAATCAAAAAATTGGAAACTAACTTGTCAATCAGAAAATTGGAAACTAACTTGTCTGTGGGGGCATATGCTTCTTTTGCAGAAGCTCCAAAGGAGGAATCGACCTAGTAGCATGTTGTTGTGAACCTCAAAGTCTAAAGCATTATGTAAACCTGTTGTCAGAGAGTGTTATTTGAAGATGCGGAAGCATATCTGATACACTGTGTTCTTACAAGTACAGATGCCACTTGTACTCATTTGACTAAGTCCATCTGTACTTGATAAGAAAATTTTCTGTTGTCAAAGACATATGGCATGTCTTCTCCCACGTAGCAATGTAAAAACATTGTTATTTGGGAACACTTTCAGGATTAATTAGATGCAATAGACAAACTCAGTGCACAAGATGCAAACGATCCACGCGTAATGCCAAGTGTGCAAGTTTAATTGTTCCAATAAACCAAAATAAAAGTTAATGGAAGCATACAGATTTGATGGAAATTTTCAGTGTAACAGTATGATGGTGAACATGTTGAGCCAAACAAATAGATAAGTTTTAACTGCTGGATCACACATGTCAAGTTATTTTCTGTAATGGATTGCACAGGTCATGGTCATGTCAATATAGATAATAATAATTATTTACATTTTTCCTTTTGCATAAGTAATAGAGTGTCACTGAAATCAGATATGGACTAAGGGTATATATATATATATATATATATAACTTTCCCAACCAAAACTGCAGCCTGATTGGCGTCATTGTTATATAAGCTCTTTTTCTTGACTCGTTTGGTTTAATTACCTTTTACATCCATTTTTCAGAGGCTCTCCAAGTGTTTGCTAAGACTTGGATTGGATGTTGTGGGTGTTGTTTCTGCTAATATCGAGACTGTCTGCGAGGTAAGCTCATAACCTGCCATTTGTTATTTGTTATATTTCTATGAAGGTTATATGTTCTTCCTGGTTGCTTGGTTGTACTTTCCTAGTCATTTGCTGAACCACTATGTTTACAGTTGTATATGTATAGACTAGAACTGTACATTCTACAGTTTAGCCACTAACCTTCAATGTTTCTTTTGACAGGATTTGCTAGGAACAACCGGATTGATGAGTTCAAATCCTCTTGAACAAAATGCAGCAATAAATTCTTTATCAACTTTGATGTGTATCTTACCTAAAGACACATATATGGTGTTTGAAAAGGTTTTTTTTTTTTTTTGGGTCTGCTTGTCTTTTACTGCTGTCATGATCCCCTACTGCTGTGAAAGCTTACTCAATCTTTCTTTGACCTCACCAGCACTTGAAAGGTCTTCAAGATCGAAGTTTACATGATATGTTATCAGAAATTGACATCCAGGTACATTTCATATGCTCATGTAGCTCACTGAATCTAGATTTGCTGATTTGTATATCAACAATAATAGTTATAGTAATTCTTTTTGGATAGTTTTATCTTTTATGTCTTTGTTTTTGGTTTTGCCCCATTCTATCTACTTTTAGAGTTTGGTTGTATGGGGAAATTAAGGAATTCCCTTTTGTTTTAATATCTGATGAATTCAGTTAAGTCTGGTGAAGTGAATTATACTACCTTTGAAATTTAAGACGCTGCAGAGTTGGCATTTCTTTTGAAACTAACTGCGATTGCTAATAGAAATTATTTATAAAATCGTAGCAGACACAATATGAGCACTCAACAATGTCCATATCCCTAATCATGTTTAATGCCACTTATAATGCAAAACTACAAATATTTGTAAAATCATTTGACTTCCATTCAGTCAGATCAAATTCTTCTTTTTTGCATGTATAGAATTATGCAAGTATGAGAATCCAATTCTTTTATCAATTCAGTTGAATTCAAGAATAAATTATTCTAGACCAAATAATTGGTGCAAAGCATGCTTTAAATTTGTTTTGAATTCTTCTCTTTTTGGGAACTTTAAAAATTAAGGCGGAGAGATATTTTTGTTATTTTTTCTATTGATGTTTTATGTACTTAATCAATGTACGGATGCATGAAAGCAGGTATTGTTTTTGAGTTTACAATTATTTGGCAAGATCTTTTCTTTTTCACATAACAAGTCTACAATAGATTAACCTTGGTTTTGGGCAAATTGGAGTCTCTGTGCCATAAAACCATTAAACAAAAAGGTTTAATTGATCTTTTATGACCATCAGTGCTTGTTAAAATTGAGCTACTCTCATTTTCTAATGGACATGTGATTTGTCTATATTTGGTGTGAGGGGGTGTGTTGGCCTCACCCATCATTGCAGGTATTTGGGTTGAAAGATTTCTCCACATTTCCATCTCTATTTCTGATTATGACTTTTTGGGGTCTATTTTGTAGATTTCCAGTACTTTTCCCCAATATCCATTTCTGATTATCAATTTTTTGGGGTTGTTTTGTAGATTTCCAGTGCTTTGTCCCCAATAGGCTGTGTCTTCCCTTAAGACTTCTTAGGATACTTCATGAAGAACATATTAGGCCTTCATGGGCAATGCCACGGAAGCTATTTTGATTGGTTCATGTCGGAAAAACTTTGATTTAAAAAGGAGGAAAATTGTTAAGACATGTTAAGATTTGGTGGATAGCAATAGAAGATAGATTGCATAGAACCGGACAACCACTAATCGTTGATTGGAAGGAGATGAAGCTAAATTTAAAAGAAAAATACCTGCTATCTCTGTATCAACATGGCCTCCAAGAATAACTTACAGCACTTGGGCAAGGAGTGATGTCTTTTATCGATTACATCTAGAAATTTGATGAGCTTTCTATTATATGTGGAGGAATGGAAATAGACTCAATATCTCATTATAGAAGTAGATTTAGGGTAGAGATTTAAAAGAACTCGTAATGCAAAGATGTGCTTATCAATTGGCTTTACAAGTGGAGCAGTATTTGGGGTCATCATATAGAGAATGTAGTGTGAATGGAATTGCTAATACTCATAAGCTATCTATTGTGAACTTCGATCTCAACTCAAGAATCCAAACTAGATAGGGAAGTAATGGAAATAATTGTCTTTGATGCAAGTAAACATATAATGTAGCCAAGGAAGAAGATGCATAATATTTTAATGAATATAAGTGTGAACCTGAAATTGGAGATTTATCAGGAGAAAACTTAAGTGAAGGATTGGTCGACGGTGGTTGAGAATGCCTTTAATTGCAAGGTCAACTATCGTTTACTCAGGGAGCTACAGGTTTGGTTGTAGATGTGTACTGTCAATGCAATATATGCAATTTTCACTGTGCTTAGTTTTTTTTTTTTAATTATGTTTATAAATATGGTATTCATTAATCACTATGCTTAAGATAATATCTATGGAGTTAGAGTTTAGTTTCTAGGTAGTCAAAAGTAAAGTTATGTTCAGATTAGAATAGGATGTCAGAATATCTGTTCTATATTAACAGTTTTCTTTATATTGTTGGTTGTTATGGAATTCATATATCTTCAGACCTGAAAGTGTGAGCCTATCTCCCTTAAGAGTGATTCCTAAAATCCTGAAGTGATTTTTAGGTTCAACTTCTCTGAAGTTAGCGGTTTGCATATATTGATCAAAATTTTGTTTAAGCATATCTCTGGTTCCCTACATCAAACAAACTGGATACATCTAGACCATAAATGTTATAAATAGAACAAAAGCTATGGGCTAATATAGAGCTTCCCACTGGTAAACTTCAAGTTGAGATTTATATTGACCTGCCACTACTTTTCCACATGCATGGTTTTCAGTCTATTGAGTGGAAAAATGACAGTGATATCCTTGCTTATGAAAATATATAGCCTCAAGAATCCTAGTAATTATGTCCTCGTACAAGTATCAGCTTATAATGTAAATTCAGTTATCATATCCCTTATTTTGTTGGAAAGAGGGTGTAATTATTGTCATTGAATTTCTCTCTTTGCAATGATAGATCCTTACTTTTCTGTTAAATGGCATGAATTTGTAGATAGGTGTGTATACTGTTCTTTCAGGATAAGTTGATTAGCTTGTGGTTATTTTGTGGGACTACAAATCTTTAGTTCCAGAAGATACATTTCTGTTGCAATTCCAACCATACCATGTTATCTTGCTGCTTTGTATGCTCTCTTATTTTGACATTGATAGGATATTTTTACATGGTGTTTTCATTTAGTTTTTACTTTCTTTTTGTTTTACGGTTAAGGTGGATGGTTGAAGATTAAAGCTACCAGTTGATTAGCAAAGTGAAAAATGGCTGGGTTGGGGCTTTGGGGAGAAGTTTAGTTCATTTATCTTTTCTTGTTTGTTGAGTTATATGTCTTGGTGATTTTCTTCTACTCTGTCCTCATATGGTGCCATTGCTGACATTAAATTTGCTGAATACTGTTCACCTGCTTTTCTGGAGTTTGTCTTGAAGGAGAAATTATGAACTATTACAGAAGTATACAGGAGAGCAAGGAGCAATCACTTACAACAGTGATACTCCTTTGAATTATGCTGGAAACAAAGTTATAAGGATTTTGTTTATGTCAATTTTGATGAGAGTATTAGTGAATGGGTTACCGTATATGATTGCAAGCCTTTATATATATGGTCATACTGCAAGTTAAAAGCCTTGCACAAATAAATGCAATTATTCTATCCCTCTTTGCTTGTAATTGTTCCTCTGTCTTGCAATCTTCTTTTCTGCCTATCTCCTAGTTCTGAAATTTTCTTTGCCACTTTTTACAACTTTGGTCACGCCTATAAACTTGCTTCTTTCACAAGGTTATGATCTTCATGCAGTAATGGATGTGATTATGTTGTTTTTCATTTATCCAATCTGACTAATTCACCGTTTGCATGCATGTTTGTTTTTCCTTTGACCACATTTTCTTTTATGCCCTTTCAGATTTTTCGTACTCCGGAAGGAATGCTTTCCAGTGAGCAAGGTGTTTATGTTGCAGAGTCTGTTACTGCTAAGAACTCTAAACAAGCAAAAGGCCGTTTTCGTGTCTATGAAGACCAAGATGGCACGGTATTATCGTCTATTGTAACTTTTTAGTAACTCTTTTATTTACCTATCCTTATTTCATTCACATTGGACCTTTGGATTTCTACTGAATTTGCATGGAACCCAGGATAACAATTCTAACCGTTCTATGAGGAAAGATTCAGCTGTGAAAGATATTGGTGCCATGGGTAAAAAGGATACTGGGAAATCTTTGAAGAAAGCTGGCATGTTTCTGCAATCTGCATAGTGGTTAATAATCCCTTTGACTTGGAATTCTTTGTTCTAACATACTTTCTATGTTGTTGTTTTTGGTTTTTCAAGAAAAGGGAAAGACTGCGAAAGAAGAGGCACGTGAATTATTGCTGAAGGAGGAGGCCTCCATTCGTGACAAGGTGCAGGCTATACAAAAAAACCTGAGTTTGGTGCTTAGGGCTCTTGGTGAAATGGCTGTGTCCAATCCCATATTTGCTCACAGTCAATTACCTACACTGGTTTGTATCCTATAAATTAATTTTTGTTGATCTTGCAGTGCTTCTTGCATTTATGACTACTAAGGAAAATTACACGTAATTTCTAATGTTAGCTTGTTGCTGAGATTAGCTGGTGGTCGTTCACATGTTGTGTATATTACTGCTGCTTGTTTTAAATGTAACTTGTGTGTTCTCTTTAGTGTTTGTGAATCTTTTTGAATTTCTTCCCATCCCATTTAGTTCATAGTCCAATAAGGTTCTAGATCTTTATTTGTGGTTTTCAGGTCAAATTTGTTGGTCCTTTGCTTCGGTCACCTATAGTAAATGACGTGGCTTATGAAACCTTGGTGAAGCTGTCAAGATGTACTGCTTCTCCTCTTTGTAATTGGGCTTTTGACATAGCCACTGCTTTACGTATCATCGAAACTGAAGAAGGTAGTATTCTATTGGATCTCGTTCCGCCAGCTGGTAAGGGGGACACCAATGGAAAACCAGCCCCTGGTCTTTTTGAGAGAATAATTCATGGCCTACATGTGTCCTGTAAATCTGGTCCTCTTCCGGTGGATTCATTTACGTTTGTATTTCCAGTAAGTTACAATTTTCTTGTAGCTTGGTCAGTTATGCAATCTAATGTATTATTGACTCGAAATCGTTATTGATCAGATAATGGAGAGGATTCTTTTATCTTCTAAGAAGACTGGACTTCATGATGACGTGCTTCAGATTATGTACCTGCACATGGATCCCATGTTACCGCTTCCTAGGCTCCGGATGATATCAGTTATGATCAATTCCGTCATAAGATAGAGATGCAATACATTCTATATATAGTTATCTTTGCATGATTGTCTTTTCTTCTGTCACAAAAATACTTTTTCATTATACCTTGCAGGCTCTTTATCATGTCCTAGGTGTGGCTCCATCATACCAAGGATCTGTTGGACCAGCCCTGAATGAGTTGTGCCTTGGTCTAAAACCACAAGAAATAGGACCTGTATGCATTCCATCCGTGGTTGTTTACTTGAACTAACTGAGCAATTCATCCAAATGCTGATTAATTCTCCTAAGTTCTGTTTTACAGGCTCTGTATGGAGTGTATGCAAAAGATGTCCATGTAAGAATGTCATGCTTGAATGCTATAAGATGCGTACCAGCTGTCTCTAGCCATTCTGTTCCTCTGAACATTGAGATTGCAACAAGCCTGTGGATAGCTCTACATGATCCAGAAAAGGTTTAGTTGTAAACCTGATTCATCTCCAACTTAAAATTGCATTGAAATTATCTGAACTCTTGATTCAAATCAAGCATGCATGCCATGGACAAATAATTCTAAACCTGTACATGTGATTTTATCTTCTACTAGAGGTGATGGATCATTATTCAAAATTTATTGTTGTTTTGCTAGCTTGATGAGTTCTTAATTCATCGTTGTATTTTTTGTCATTTTCTCTTTGTTATTGATATATCCCTGTGGTTTTCTGACAATAAATATGTTTATGTGGGTTATTGACCATGGTCTTGTTTGCCCTTGTAAGGAATGCTGAGATTTTTTTTTTTTGGAAAAGGAATGCTGAGAATTGTTATAATAAGCATAATTGTGTTTGCAAATTTTACTAAATGCTGATTAGATTGTAAGCATCATGTCAGATGACCATGTGATCTAGAAGTTGTTACATGAAGTTTGGTTTGACCAACATATATGAGACGTTATGTAGTCCTTAGCATTCACTTAATGGTGAATTTGTGTTCCTGTATATTCTAGCTTGTCAAGTGCTTGTCTAGATCCTTTCACTCGATCTGGTTAATCTGATCTTACATAGCCCTGAATAGAGAGGATTAGACCTTACTCCTTAGTGTAGAATTCATTACTTGATTTGGATAATTTGATGCCTTCCCCTTTTCTCCCATTCCTCAAATACAAAAATAGCTTTGTAAATTAATGTAGCACTTAATTTGGCAAATAGAACTTTGTTTAGACCTACTAGTGGTTAAATCTCATTTGTTTTTTCATAGTAATCAAATGCAAAAGGCATCAACAAAGCATTATTAATTAGTTTTCTTTAAGGTTCTGGGAGTCTAGAGAGCGTACCACATTATCCGATGCTATTCTGAATAAATTGAAAGAAACAAGCTACTGGTTTAGAAGTGGATGCTTGCCTTCAGGCGCTTGTAAATGCACTGAATCATCAATAGGATTATGGTTCTCTGAAGCTTTTCTTCTGTGTAATCAAGATGAAAGTTAGCATAATACTTCTGTTTGCTCCCCTTACTTGTTAGAGTGGTTTATTTATCTCTGAAAAATATATTTTATAATCAGTTTCTTCCACATTATTGCTTGTTAGAGATTTCTTTTTATTGAAATTCTTCTGCATTATTCTTGCCAAGCTTGGTGCTCTGCTCAGTTCTGGTGCATACTTGGTTTATTTTCCATCTTTTGCTTTAATGACTAATCCTTCCTGTAACAAGAATCTCAGTGTTGTTCATGTTCTATTTTGGTTTTTTCTTCTGATTAAATATGTTTTTATTACATCATCTTGGGAGCGAATTGCTTGGTTGACGACTTATATTTGCAGTCAATTGCTGAAGCTGCTGAGGATATATGGGACCGCTATGGCCATGACTTTGGGACTGATTATTCTGGACTGTATACAGCACTATCTCACCTAAATTACAATGTCCGCTTGGCAGCTGCCGAGGGGTTGGCTGCTGCTTTGGATGAAAACCCTGATTCTATGCAGGTTTGGTTTCTATCAAATTCTGGTGTTTGCTATAGTCATTATGTTTTCTAAATGTCTGCTATTCTTTTCAGGAATCACTTTCAAATTTATTTTCTCTGTATATCCATGACATTGGTTTTGGTGAAGACAAGACTGATGCTGGTTGGCTAGGAAGACAAGGAATTGCATTGGCCTTACATTCTTCTGCTGATGTTATGAGAACAAAGGACCTTCCTGTTGTTATGACTTTCCTTATATCACGAGCATTGGTAAGCTGTTCCGCAATTGGCTAATGTTTTTCCTTCTCAAATTTGAAGTCAAATACTCAAGTACGAATGCTTCTTTTCTCCTCCCTATTAGTTATGATTATGGAGTCAATCACTTCCCCCTCCTGCCAGTCTTGAGTGTTTCCTATAGAGTGGTATTTAGTTGACAAGTTGGTTTGTTCCCAATTTTGTCATATATGTTTTATTTTTTCTAGAGACAAAATAGTAATATCATGTTTGATTTTGATTTTCACTTGTTTTTATCAACCATATATTATTTTGTGATGAGTATGTTCTACGGCGTTGTGCTGTCAATATTTGAGGGCAAAACTCTCTGGCAAAATTGAAAGGAAAGGAGATGGGGACAATTAATTGTGAAATGAAGATTTTAATTGATTTTATTACTTGCCAATACCAACAATATTGCCGATTATGTGGTCATGATTTGATTATCTTGAAGTAGCAGTTATGCTTCCAGTGGTTTATGATGTTTCATTTGGTAAGAAATATTGGTTGAGACTAGATCCTGTGTCTTGATGGCTATTAGGGGTTGAGCAAATATGGTGCATGTACACATACATGATAACACCCCTAACATGATACATCATCATCATCACCCCTGACATGATACAATTACAGCTAAAACATTTGTGCTTTTGATATTGTAGGCTGACCCTAATGCAGATGTTCGTGGAAGAATGATAAATGCTGGCATCATCATTATTGATAAGCATGGAAGAGAGAATGTTTCCCTGTTATTTCCAATCTTTGAGAACTATTTAAACAAAAAGGTTAGTTTTGATTTTTCGGTTACAAATGTTTCCATCCATAACTTGCTTGATTTTACCCCAGATTGACAAAAGATTGTTGAATATTTGTCTTATTGATCTCATGAGTATTATATGAGATCCCATAAGTGGATTGCTTTTTCTAGACCATTTAGAAAAAAAAAATAGAAGTGTAGTTCCAGTGAAGGGTATAGTTAAGGATCCATTATCTTATTTTGATCCAACTTTTGAACAGTTTTTCTTTATCCGTTGTTGACGAATCTTGTTCTTTATTCGTTAAGAAGTCTCATCATATGAATTTATGCCCTTCTTTAGGCCATGGATGAGGAGAAGTATGACTTGGTTCGTGAAGGTGTAGTTATTTTTACTGGTGCATTGGCTAAACATTTAGAAAAGGTTTGTATTTGATTATACTGTATTCACATTGGTAAAAATTAGTTATTCTTTATAATTATGGAAGTTTTGTTCCTCTTCCTTTTTTTATTGTCAGGATGATCCTAAAGTCCATATTGTTGTGGAGAAGTTGTTGGATGTGCTGAACACTCCATCTGAAGCTGTTCAACGGGCAGTGTCTACATGTCTATCTCCTTTGATGCAGTCTAAGCGAGTAATAATAATTGTTTACTTTTGTTGGATAATTATCTTTGATAGGTTTAGTTAGCCTAGGAGATAAGTTTATCTTCTAGTAGATAAGATAAGATATACTATAGATAGGATAAGTTAG
Organism: Erythroxylum williamsii; assembly: GCA_027564335.1. Taxonomy (NCBI): domain Eukaryota; kingdom Viridiplantae; phylum Streptophyta; class Magnoliopsida; order Malpighiales; family Erythroxylaceae; genus Erythroxylum; species Erythroxylum williamsii. The sequence continues at coordinate 27,806,529 of JANITW010000234.1, read as the reverse complement.
TATATATGAAAAAATCCAGTAGTTTAGTAGTATTAGAATAGATTATATACTATAGATAGGATAAGTTAGTATATATTAAAAAATCCAGTAGTTTTGTAGTATTAGAATAGATTATACTCATGTATAAATTACATATAATTAGAGAAATAAAGTTGGTTTTCTTCTGATATTTTCTATACCCTCTTGTTTCTTGGTATCAAACCTACCGATTCTGGTAGCCTAATTTTTCCAGCCACATCATGGCTAGAGTTCAACCAACCTTTGGTTCCTATGATGAGTCCCAAACCTCATCCCAAAAACCTAGTTACGTAATACCTTCAGCCCAAACTCCATCTCCTTCTGTTGGTAATCTTTCGTTGTCACGCAACATAGATTAAATGGAACAAATCTTTGAGAATGGTCCCAATCAGTAAGGAAGAGGCAAGGTTGGATATCTAAGAGGGGCAATTCCGCAACCACACGAAACAACAGTCACTTACAGTGCTTGGGAAGCTGAGAATTCTATTGTTATGGCTTGACTTATAAATTCAATGGAGCCAAAAATAGGAAGAACCTACCTATTCTGCAAAACTACAAGAGAAATCTAGGAGGTTGTGCAAGAAATATATTCTAATTTGGAACTGCTTAGTTCTTTGAAATCAAACCAAAAATCAAAAATACTCCACAAGGTAATATGTCGGTTACTGAGTATTATATTTCACTCACTAAATTGTGGCAGGAGATGGATCTATTTTATGTAGTAAATTGGGAGTGTTGTGTTGATGTCGAGAAGTATGAAAAATTATTGGAGAAGGAGAGAGTTTTTGATTTCTTGCAGGGACTTAATGTTGGACTTGATGAAGTACGAGGAAGGTTACTCGGTTTAAAACCATTGCCATCAATCCAAGAAATTTTTGCTGAGGTTTGTAGAGAAGAGAGTAGGAAAAAGGTCATGCTTACCTCACACTCTTCTGAACAAACCTCTCAAGGCTCAGCTTTAGTGGCAAACTCTAGAAAGGAGTCTACTTACCAAACTCGACAGCAAGAAACCAAGAACAAGCAGTGTTGTGACCACTGTGATAAGCCCTACCACACTCGTGAGACTTGTCGGAAATTACATGAAAAACCACCAAATTGAAAAACTAAAAGCCAAAGTGTTCAACAAGAACGTGGAGCAACACATGTAGTAGAATTTGATATCAGCAAATCCACAGGGCTAAACTTGTCCCCCTAGCAGATTGAACTACTCCATCAACTCTTGAATCAGACAAAAATTACAATTGAGAAAGACTCACATGACCAACAAGCCTTTCCTGCAACGCTAGTGCATAAAGGTAACCTGTGTCAATCATTATTATCAAAGTCCCTAAGTCAAAATCTTTAGATTGGGGACATAGTTGCATCAGACCACATGACTGGGTCTTTGAATGTCTTTGAAAAAAATGAGCCATGTAACCAGAAAATTAATGTTTGGGTCGCAGATGGAAAAGGGTCACCAGCTATTGGGCAAATGAGAGTTTGTTTGCCAAAACTGACATTAAATACTATTCTCTATGTGCCTAAGTTAACTTATAATCTACCATCTATCAATCAATTAACCAAGGACCTGGACTATATTGTGATGTTCTTTCCATCTCATTGTGAATTTTAGGACCGGTGTTTGGAGAAGATGATTGGCAGTGCTGAGGAAAAAGATGAACTTTACTTCTTCTCAGGAAAGAGTACTCCTACTAAATCCAAATCACCACATAGGATTTCCCTTTCAGTTATGTTAAATTCTGATGTTATGTTATGACATCAACGCCTTGGTCATCCCAATTTCCTATATTTGAAAATCTTATATCCAAACTTTTTCATCAATAAAGATCAGATTTCTGTATATTGTGAGCAATGTGTCCTCGCAAAACAAAGCAAGAATACTTATCCCATACACTCATACATACCCTCAAAACCTTTCCAATTAAATCATAGTGATATCTGGGGTCTCGCTAGAGTTACAAGTCTAATCGGTACTCGGTGGTTTATCAGTTTTATTGATGATCATACAAGGGTATGTTGGGTATATCTAATGAAAGACAAATGTAAAGCCTATCATATCTTTAAACATTTCCACAAACTCATCCAAAATGTATTCCAGAACTCTATTCAAGTAGTGCGTACAGACAATGGGAGCAAATATTTTTCAACTGATTTTATTCAATATCCCAGTAGGCATGGGATCATTCACCAAAGCTCTTGTGCTTATACCGCACAACAAAACTAGATAGCAGAGAGAAAGAATCGTCATCTTTTAGAGGTAGCCAGATTTATGATGGTTAACAACTTTGTTCCAATTTCCTATTGGGGAGAAGCCATTCTAATTGCCTTAATACTTGATAAATCGTCTTACTTCAAAAACTCTTAAATTCCTAACCCCATTAGGTGTTCTTCTAGAACATTTTCCTCACTTTAAGCTCCTTAATTCTCTTCCTCCTAAAGTCTTTCGGTGGACTGTTGTCGTACACAACAATCAACCCAATAGAAGCAAACTTGACCCACGAGCTATTAAATGTGTGTTTGTTGGGTACTCTCCCACTCAAAAGGGTTGTAACTGGTTGTCACCTTTTACAAACAAATTCTTTGTTTCATATGATGTCACTTTTTTTGAAAAACAACCATACTTCACCAATACCTCTCTTCATAGGGAGACATCCAATGAAGAGATTTATTGGGACCCAAGCATATCACTTCCTATCTCACAAACGTTCCCACAAAACCCACAAACACCGCAAACTCCTACCATTGAAACTGAAACTGTGATATCCATTTCAGTGGGAGAACCAATTCCCGAAAAACCAACCTTAGTGTATTCTCGAATGCCTAAAGCTCCTCAACAAGGCCAATCATTGGACCAGGAACCGACTCCTAAAGAGACTATGGTAGGTGACTTAGATGTGCCAATTGTACCACGAAAGGGGGTAAGATCATGTACTAAATATCCTATTTTAGATCATTTGACTTGCTCAAAGTTATCTCCAAAGTTTAAAGCTTTTGCTATTAAGCTTGACAGTGTAAGAATCCCAAGAAATGTACATGATGCATTCCAAGAACCTAAGTGGAAGTAAGCTGTACTTGAAGAAATGAATACATTACTTGATAATAAAACATGGGAGATTGTGGATCTACCCGAAGGGAAAAAGGTGGTTGGTAGCAAGTGGGTTTTCATCGTGGAGTATAGGGAAGATGGAGAGATTGAAAGGTATAAGGTTAGATTAGTGGCTCAAGGCTTTACACAAACCTATGGAATAGATTATAAGGAGACATTTGCTCCAGTTGCGAAGTTGAACACAATTAGAGTCCTATCATTGGCTGCAAATATAGATTGGGAACTCCATCAACTTGACATTAAAAATGCCTTCCTAAATGGTACATTAGATGAGGAAATATATATGAGGATACCACTAGGTTTTGAAACTGAAGAAGGGGAAGAGTTTGCAAATTAAAAAAATCCTTATACGGCCTCAAATAGTCTCCACGAGCATGATTTAAGAGGTTCAGTGCTACTCTTTGCAGGTTTGGATACAAACTGATTACACAATGTTTGTGAAGTGTCCAAAAAATGGATAGAAATTCACCTTAATTGTGTAAGTGGACGATATTATAATCACAAGCGATGACACTAGTGAGATCAATGATCTTAAACAAAAATTGAGGCTAGAATTTAGGGTAAAAGACCTTGGAGCATTAAGACACTTTCTTGGAATGGAGATTGCTAAAAGTAAGGAAGATGTTTTCATATCTCAACGAAAATACATTCTTGATTTACTGGAGGAAACATGAAAGAGGTTTGCCTAGAAATTCAAGAAAGATTAAGAAGATCCTCTTGTTGACAAAGGAAGATACCAAAGGTTTGTCACTAACTAGACCAGATATTGCTTATTCTGTGAGTATTGTTAGCCAATTGCTCTCTCCAACTCAAAGACATTTAGAGGCAGTCAACTATATTTTTAGATATCTTAAAGGCAGTCCAGGTAGAGGATTAATGTTTTGGAAAAATGAGAAAAGAAGCATAGAAAGGTTCACAGATGCAGATTGGGCTGGTTGTATTGAAGACAGTAGGTCAACATTTGGTTATTATACTAAACTATGGGGGAATCTTGTCACATGGAGAAGTAAGAAGTAGTTCGTAGTAGCAAGAAGCAGTGCAGAAGCAGAGTTTAGGGCAATTTCACAAGGAATTTGTGAAGTTATTTGGTTAGAGAGGCTGATGCAGGACCTATAGATCACCGCTTTCTCTCCCACCAAAGTTTTCAGTGATATTAAATTAGGCATCAGTATAGTGAAGAATTCAATTCAACATGATCGAACAAAACATGTTAGAATTTGATAGAACACTAGCAATCTTTATTTAAATGTGTTCTGTTGTGTAGTATTCCAAACACCCAGTACACCCAGTGCTTAGTAAGTAAACGACAGTCTGTTCTTTAGACTATAGATCAAGAAACAGAAGAAAAGAAGTATAGCAGAAATGTATGTCCACCAGACTGCTCCTGGACCTTCTCCTCCAAGAACTCCCTAAGCAGACAGCACCCTTTTCCTTCCTTCAGGTTAGCTTTCGAGAGGCCAACCACTCTCCCAACTTCACTCTATTTTTTCCTCCCTTTTCCTTACCTCCTGTTCTGCAGAAATACCCCCTTCTCTCTCTCCTGCCCAGTGGGCCCTACTACTACCAAGTTAGTTAGGATTGTCCTCCCCTTTTTCCCCCTGCAGCAGCCCCTCTCTCTGTCTTCTAGAATATTCCTTCAA
>JANITW010000234.1:27778257-27801665 GCA_027564335.1 Erythroxylum williamsii | reverse complement strand
CAAAATTCCGTCAGAAAATAATGACTCTCAAAATAAATTGGCAACTCAAAACTAATCCTCCATTAATTTCTAAAAATGTTTGAAGTATACAAAAATTACGAAAATTATAATATTACTGTCCAAATCAATCCGAAGTTTCATTAAACCAATTAACCCGGAAAATGCCATGAATGCATGCCAAAATACTTATGCACAATTTAAGCCAATAGTTAATAAGCAAATAACAAACATAATTCGTACTAAATTCCTTTAATACCCTAATGTGGGGCGTTACATATGTTGGAAGGGTAAGATTCCCTTGATTCTCTAAAAATTATAGAAATTCCCGGAGAGGGTATTATGGTCCAACATAAAAAAACCATAGGCATATGACTTGTGAAAAAAGAAAGAATTCAATAATTCTTAAGATCTCAAGAAGGCTAAAGCTAATTATATAAGATAAAAAGCATGAAATGGATATTTTTTTTAGAAACAATTACAACACCTATGGTTTTATATCAAGTGGTTTTATAGTATTAGATGTTATTTATCAAACAAATAAAATTAGTTCTTATTCAATTACATTATGTATTACTTGTAATATTGATGCTAATTTGTAGCATATTAGATTTAGTCATATTGACAAGATTGAATAATATTTTAAAAGACTTATATAAAGTAGATTTGTTTACTTATGAATACTATCTAACTAGCAAAGTAGCACAAAACCCTATTGTAAGGGATAAAGAGTTGACGAGTGATTACATTTAATTCACTAAGATATTTATGGTATGTGAATGTGAGAGCAAGGCATAGGAGTACTTATTTCATCGCATTTATGGAAGAATATACATAGTATGGTTATGTCAATTTGATTTCTCATAATTTTAAAGCACTATTTTATTTCCAAAAGTATATAACTTTAGTTAATAACTAGTTAAATAAGAAGACAAAGGCTTTAAGAACCGATTGGGGATAAAAGTGCTTGTCTGATCAATTCAAGATATTGTGTGATAAAAAAGAAATAAATAATAGATAACTCTTCTAAAATAAGTTAGGTATATGGTGGCACATAAAAATTTACTTATCACATGTTAAGGTGATGCATTATTGATATCAATACGTGTACTTAACTAGGTGCTTATTACATCAATTACTTAATCATCGTATAAGTTATGGTTTTTACAATAATTGAATTTAAGTCACAGGATATCACATTCTTAGAGAATGGTTTTCTAATACAAACAAGTAGATGATAAAACTTATCTTTAAAGGAGATATTAGATTAGGTTGATTCAATAAGTTGAGAGCAATTTGATGAAATGCACTCAAGTGGGACTAATTTATCATATAGTAAATTCATTAGTGATCAATGTAAATTGTAGTCCAATATGAGTCCCCTAATATTATCTAGTTTAAGTGTAAACAATATGAAAGTATAGAGATATGTTCCTCATAATCTTCAATTAAGCTCGTCATATTAGTGGATTAGTTCCTAAATGACTTTTTGATGTTGAAGGGAAAACCCTTATTATAGTTCCATAAAAGAATATTGAGTTGAGATATATGAAAAGACTTTATTCATTCTTGCTAAGGAGGAATGAGTTAAAGTAATAGAAGAAGAACTAATTTTGATAAGCTCAAATTGAATCCTGGACTTGGTTAATCTTCCAAAAAGATGTAAATCCATCAGAGAAATAAAATTTCAAAATTATGCGAAAGGCTAATAGTAGTATTAGAAAATAAAAATTGTGTTCAGTGACAAAAGAACATACACAATAAGAAGGGACTGGCTATAAGGAGAGATTATCATCTATTGTGAGGCTTAAATTAGTTCAATCAATTCTAACTTTAGTGGTTAAATATATCTCGAATTGCATTAAATAGAAGTAAAAAATGTGTTATTAATAATGAAAGGCAAAACCCTTATGATACACTAGATTTGGCTTAGTTATTAATAATAGAGAACTAGATGAATAGATCTATATTAAACAACTAATATATTTATGTTTAGAAAGGTCAAGGAATAAAATGTGTGGAGTGTTTAAGTCATTCTATGGTATAAAGCACTCTTTAAAGAAATTGTATATTCATATTAATTTTAGTGTAATTGACAAGGATCATTGTGTATATATTAAAAGATCTAATGAAAATTTTGTAATTTTATTATTATATGTGTATGATATTTAGATAACTAATCGATCTATTAATAAAATCAAAATAATAGTGATAATAATGATAACTTGGTTATTAACTTATATTAGAGATGAAGGAATGTGTTAGATTGCATATAATCTACTAATCTTTTTTACAAGTTACATATGTATCAAGTAAATATTTGAATAATTTATATATAAGATTGTAAACTATTTGTTATGCCTGCTACTAAAGGTCGTTGCCTATGCAATAGGTAGTACCTACCAATGTCACAAGAAGAGGAATATATGAAGAAGGTTCTTTATACCAATTACATTATATTATGTATAAACAAGTGCATTAGAAAGCAATAAAAATAGTAAGGTATAATAAAGATCCCAAGTATCAATGCAAAATCAAGCACAAAAATACCAAATATAATTATGTCAAAGACATAGCAACTCGAAGAGAAGTAAACTTGGATTATATTTCTATGAGATAATTAATAGCTAATCATACGAACAAGTTGATTTCAAGATAATGTTTTCTATATATGTTAGGTCATTAGGATTGGTAGGATTTAAATTTTGATTTTATATTATTTCTTCCATATGAATATTTATAATACTTATTATTAGTGATATCTTATTTGCCATTGAGTACTTTAATGCAACATGTGTTTAATCAAGCATTAAATACTAATTTCTTAATTAAAATTTAGATGAAAGTTTAGTTGTAAAAATATAAGAATGCTTGATCTTAGAGTTGAGTGTTTGGCCCTAGAATAAATGTTGAAATGACTAATGAACATTTAGGCCTAGATAAAGGAAGTATGTTGAATAGATCCGAGATACCTTCTCACACAAGTAATTGCCATCATTACTTTGTAAGAATATAGATTAGACACGTTTTAAATAATTTATTTAACAGATAAACGAGAGCTTAAGATTTAAAAATACTAATGTCAATATGCAATATATTAGGTAAATAGGTTATTAGTAATGACATAATTTAAGGAAATAATGTGTTCATCAATCTATCTTAACATGACAAATGTGAGTTCTAAAAGGTGGGTTGAAGGAGTAAATAAATGAAGCCAAGTATCAAGTATGCAAGAACTCATCATGTATACACTATTTCTAAGTGTTTTTACTTCAACATTATATATATGGAAATTTAAAATTGCTTAATAAATATGATTTTAAAGGAAAAAAGACAATTAAGTATTTTTATTATTTAAATTAATAACTACACTTTTAAATTTAAAAAAAACTTAAATTGGGCTTGCCACCTAACCTTTGGCCCATCGGATCACAGTCACCGAGGGTTTGGCCGGGCAGTCTGCTGGGTCCGACCCAGCCACTGCGATCCATAAACTTAATTGCCCTTTTGGAAAAAGAGTACTTTAGGAGTACGCCTACACCACTGTCTCTGCTTGTGAGCAGCTAACTTAGCCTGAGAGAGTATAAGGGATTCAAGAAAGGTCCAATCTTTAATTCAATCATGGTGTGTTCTTGTTATCTTTACCTTCAAGCTCTTTTTCTTGTCCTTTTGTCTTCTTTAATTTTACCTCTCAGCAAACTGAAAGCTTGTTAGGGTTGCAATTACCTTTTTTTTTTTTAAATTGTTCTTGTTTTCCGTTATGAGATTGGTTTTTGCTTGATTCTTTAACGGTGATCTGATTTAGAAGGTTCAGAGCTGTTTGGTCCAATTATGTGGACCCTTTGTATCGGTGCTTCTCTACTTTTTGCTTCAGCGATTTTCTTTTTCTTCTGGCTTTTGCTTTTTAGTTTTTGATTGGACGGATTTCACTTATAAATATCTGTTGTTGCATCATTAAAAGGATGTTCATTTTTTTGGGAAGATCTGTTTTGAACTTAGAGCAATTAAGAGTTTTGGTTAAAGGGGTAGTTAAAGGGTAAGTGGTCGACACTATAATCTGGCTTTTATGGAGCAGGCTTTTGGGACGCTGTTTAATCTTTTTGAGTGCATGCTGAGATTGTATACAATATTTGCAGGAAATCTGTGATCGACTATGTTAATTATTTAATTCTTGTGTCTGAGTAGGAAGCCATTTTCTGAAGCAAGTTTTCCATGTTTTAAGAGCTTGTTATCATCACTTACAAGGACCTTTGATTGCTAGAACCTTGCCAAAGGTTCTGGGAAGTTGTCTTTTGTGGGGATCAAACTCATTCTGTACTTCTGTTTTGGGTTGATAGAAATTTTTTTTTCCCCTTGTTGTTTACAAGCTTGTAGAGTGTCTTAGGCTTGTTCCACATAAGTCTCGCCTTATGACAGCAACTAGAGCAATTCTTATGTCATTTGGAATTGCCTTATTGTTAATTTGTTCATATCATACTACTTTTGTTCCTGTTCTTTTTTCTAGTCACATGTTCTATAAATTCCATTTGGGTTCATGGATTTTTGGAAGCTCTAAAATTTGATTCCTCTGTTCACTGTCTAGGATGATCCCGAGTTGGAAGCAATCAGACAAAGAAGAATGCAGGAACTCATGGCTCAGCGTGGCATGGTAATTTCACTCGGTTAGTTTTATGTGTTTAGAGGTTGCTATAAACTAAGTGCCGGAAAGTGTGATTAACTCGGATTTTCTACCTCAAACCTTATAATTTTCAGGGAAATCAGCAAAACTCTGAACAACAAAAGGCTCAGGAAGATGCAAAGAGGTTAGCTTAGTTTAATGGTATCTATTCCTCTGAAGCTCGAGAAAGACGTTAGTTCAAACTAATCTTCAAATTACGAGTTTCTTCATGCTGGTTTGCACTTGGTTTGATGTTTTCAGCTTGCATGATTTTCATATTATTGGTCTCCTAGCTCTCACTCTTTGATGTCCATGCTGAAAACATCATATACTATTGGCACACATATTTTCTGTTAATTGGTCTCTGATGGCATACATAGTGAACATATGGCACTCTTTGTTCATGATGTTAAATATTTAAAATTGGTTTTTTTTGTGAAATACTTATCTTCGAGATGGTTTAATAATCATTAAATCATGTGTATGAGGTTGTTCATCTGTGCATGTCCACATATTCAGTGGAGTAAGATATGCATTTGATTTGGTTCATTTTTAGGATGTGGAGGTGATTGATTACAACTTTGATCTCCTATATTTTCAGCAGCTGACAATATTTCTTTTATTGCAGTGTGGAGAATCTGATTTTTTACTATATTTCACTTGTCATTTCTCCTGAAAGACACATATATTAACCTGCTGCGATGAAATCTATGCAGTTGCTCGAATTGCTTTAGTGAAACCTGAGAAGGCAAGAGGAGTTGAAGATGTAATACTGAGGGCTGCTCAAATGGGCCAGATTGTTGAAAAGGTATGCTAGTTTTTGTTGTTTCCTTCCTTTTCTGTGTTTATAGCCAATTGAGGATTTGAATCCGTGGAAAGTAACCACTGTTATTGCTTTTTTTTTTTTTTTTCTCCTCAATCTTTTACCTTTGCAGGTTTCTGAGGAGAGGCTTATATCACTTCTAGAACAATTCAACAACCAGACAACTAAACAGACTAAAGTCACAGTAAGTCATGAAACTTCCACACCTGCTACAATATTGAGAAAATTCTGATAAAATTCTGATAGTTCCCATAATTACCTCTGGTTCTCCAGATCCAAAGGCGAAGGAATGTCCTAGAGGATGATGATTAACTTGACGTATGTCATGCAGTACAATGAGTGACAGACGATGTCCTTGGAAACCCTTTATTTTGTACAATTAAAAATTTGCCTCTTATGAGTTGTTCTTGTCATATATCTCTGTTTGAGTGAGAAATTTCGATGGCATTAACAAAAACAGGAGCATAAAGTCAATGTGATTATGAACTTGGCAGGGAATACAATGTCTAATAGTACCCGATTATAGCCCAATCTTGAATGCCCTGAATCTTATCTTACTCAACTTCAACACATTTGATAGACACAATATAACCTAAAAAGGATGTTTTGGGTCTAGCCAAATAAACACTTGGAGATTTTAACTAAAAACTAGTTCTAGAAAAGATAAAGAGTGCAATTTTGCAGATGCGTTAAGTGTTGCTCAACCGATGGGTTGTAAGTCATGATACTATCAAAGAACATCAAAACAAACCTTCTTCGGTATGACTAGAAAAGATGGTTTATTGTATCTCAGAAAGTTGGGATTTTTGGTGAGACAAAATGGTATGATTATGAACTTGTCATCCGAATCTGAAAAACAGTTTTAGTCAACTTCAAAATCTTAAAAATAAGGATTTGCAAGGCCTCACGTTGGAAGGCTTAGAATTTGAAATGAGAAGTATGGAGTGTGTGTGTGTGTGTGTGTTTGTAATGGTGGTTGAGAACTAGGTTCCTGAGAAACGTGTGGACTAAAGCTTCAATTTTTGACACTGGATCTGATATTTGATCGTTAACTATCAAGTGTATATAGATCCTATGCTCGGAGTTTAGATAGAACCGCATCTCTTTCTCTGGGTGTTGGCATTTGGGACATGACATGACCACTGCACCAGTGTCCATCCTGTTACGTGGAGAAAGTGAAATCAATTCATAATATGAAATCATCAATGAGAAGGCAGATAATGGATATAGTGGATATCCTCTTTTAGCTCTTCCAACACCCAAATTAGCACCGAATCAAGCGAAGCGAATACATTTCTCTGAAGTTTACGTGTGCTCTGTTTCGGTCTCTGCCAATATTTCGGAATCTTCTCCTTTTCCAACCTTTTTCATAGCTAAATCCTCTTTTTTTGGTTTCCTGATCCTTGTATCTACTTACATGCTTTTTGTCAGAGAACAAAGGTAAAATCCTTCGTTTTAGTGGCTGTTTGGTCTTCTGCTCATACCCAGATGGAAAAAGAGCCTCTATTGCCGTATCAGAGTCCGAGAAGGAAATCGTTTTTACCACCTCCGGTGCTCTGCCCACTTCCTGAGCATAATGAAGTTTCTCTGCCCGTTCCGATTACTCCATCGGAGCTTAAAGACCGTCTTATTTTTGGATCGTCTTCACCGTCTCAGAGCGACGCTTCACCTCTGTTTGAGGCCTTAACGCTCTCGTTCACATCACCAAAACCATCCTCTTCAAATCAAGAAATTGGTGACGTTCTTAACGAGTCACCCCGTCATCAACAACAGTTGATGCAGCAACAATCTTGGTTGATTGATCCCAATTACAAACGGACCAAGACCAATCTTCACAGGTCCAAAACAGCACCTGCTATGGCTGTGATTAATGACCTCAAGCAATCTGTAGTCCAAAAGCCACAATTTGGCAGCCAGTCTATTGTGCGTCAAGCTGTTATTCTCTTGATGTTATATTTGGCCTTTGGTGTACTCATATATTCTATTTATAAAGATAGTTTTGCTGCATCTGAAACGCACCCGGTTGTTGATGCGTTGTACTTTTGTATTGTTACAATGTGCACCATTGGGTATGGCGATATTACCCCGAATAGCACAGCAACTAAGTTGTTTTCGATTTTGTTTGTGTTGGTGGGTTTTGGGTTCGTTGACATTTTGCTTTCTGGGATGGTGAGTTATGTGCTTGATTTGCAAGAGGAGTACTTGTTGAGGAACGTCACGAGAGGTGGTGAAAAAGATAAAGCGGGTTCTTATATTATTGATGTAAAGAAAGGGAGGATGAGGATAAGGATGAAGGTGACTTTGGCATTAGGTGTAGTGGTTCTTTGTATTGGAATTGGTGGTGGCGTTATGCATTTTGTGGAGAAACTTGGATGGTTGGATTCGTTTTATCTCTCTGTTATGTCAGTTACCACTGTAGGATATGGTGATAGGGCCTTTAAGTCCATGGCTGGCCGTATTTTTGCCTCCATTTGGTTGCTTGTTTCTACACTTGCTGTAGCTCGAGCATTCCTATACTTGGCTGAGGCTAGGGTCGATAAACGCCATAGGACGATGGCCAAATGGGTGCTTGGGCACCATATGACTGTCTCTGAGTTTCTTGCTGCAGACATTGACCAGAATGGTTTTGTGAGGTATGACTCTGCTTCTGATTAAATTCTGTTGCATACTGCAAGTTTGCAATTGTTTGTTAAGTTTGTGTTGGTTTATTGCCAAGGTACTTTCGTTCTCCTTCTAATTAAACTGAATGAACAATGGTTAGTATAGTTATGAGTATGCACTTGCATTTCATGCTACTGAGCTAATTGATTCCACGTTTGTCTATGATAGAACACTAGCAATCTTTATTTATATGTGTTCTATTGTGTAGTATTCCAAACACCCAGTACACCCAGTGCTTAGTAAGTAAATGACAGTGTGTTCTTTAGACTATAGATCAAGAAACAGAAAGAAAAGAAGTATAGCAGAAATGAATGTTCACAAGCCTGCTCCTGGGCCTTCTCCTCCAAGAACTCCCTAAGCAAACAACACCATTTTCCTTCCTTTAGGTTAGCTTTCGAGAGGCCAACCACTCTCCCAACTTCACTCTCTTTTTTTTTCCCTTTCCTTACCTCATGTTCTGCAGAAATACCCCCTTCTCTCTCTCCTGCCCAGTGGGCCCTACTACTGCCAAGTTAGTTAGGATTGTCCTCCCCTTTTTCCCCCTGCAGCAGCCCCTCTCTCTGTCTTCTAGAATATTCCTTCAACCCCACGTGCCACTTCTTCCTTTTATAAACTTTCTCAATTAAGGGTCTATCAGAATTGACGGGAGCTTTATTAAATGTGAAATAGAAGAAGGGGGCATTGATCTATGCTATGTCTCTACTGAAGCACAGGAAGTCGATATCTTCACAAAGATCACGGCTACGCCTAGATTCGAGAGAATTCTAAGCAAGTTGGGAATGATAAATATCTATTCCTCGACTTGAGAGGGAGTGTTGGATAATTATCTTAGTTAAGTTTAATTAGCTTAGGAGATTATCTTCTAGGAGATAAGTTTATCTTCTAGTAGATAAGATAAGATATACTATAGATAGGATAAGTTAGTATATACGAAAAAATCCAGTACTGTAGTAGTATTAGAATAGATTATACTTTTTCTAGTATATAAGATAAGATATACTATAGATAAGATAAGTTAGTATATACGAAAAAATCCAGTAGTGTAGTAGTATTAGAATAGATTATACTCGCGTATAAATTACATATAATCAGGAAATAAAGTGGGTTTTCTTTTGATATTTTCTATACCCTCTTGTTTCAACTTTAACTGGGTTATTTGTGTATCATAATTGTGCGTATCTGTTATTGGCACCTTCTCAGCTTTTGATTATATTCTGATATTTTTACATACAGTAATTTATCTGAAAGTTTGTTACCTCCTTATAGCCATCAACTTGAACTCATGTTGAGCTTCATTCTTGCAGGGTGAAGCACCTGTTCTTGTATCCAGATTGTTGGATCAACTGGTGAAAAGTGACAAATATGGTGAGCGCCGTGGAGCTGCTTTTGGACTTGCTGGGGTTGTTAAAGGATTTGGAATATCTTGCTTAAAGAAGTATGGAGTGATTTCTGCATTAAGGGAAGGTCTTTTAGATAGGTAAATTATTTCTTGCTAATAAAATTAGGTTGAAGTTGAATCGTTGGTTCATATTTTAACCCATTTCACTTTCTAAGTTCCTTTAGTGAATGTGAATGTGTTTTCTGTTCCTCTCGTGGCAAAGTTGAGTCTGCATCCTATGTGCTCTGTTTCTATTTTTAGCAATCTAAATTTTGTTTAACTTCCTTTCTTAGATGGTGTTGCACATGTTGTGGGTTTCAGCTCTACAGATCAATTATGGACTTGAACATGTAAATTGAATGGTTATGGTATTTGATGTGCTTCTTGGTTTCTTTGAATGTCAGGAATTCTGCAAAATCTCGTGAAGGAGCTTTACTAGCTTTTGAGTGCTTATGTGAAGAACTTGGAAAGTTGTTTGAACCGTAAGAATTTAAACTCTTTTCCCAAGCAAGTGAAATGACCTTCAAGTGTTCTTTTTGAGCATATGATAACTTCTTTTTCATTGTTGGGATCCAGGTATGTGATTCAAATGTTACCATTACTTTTGGTTTCATTCTCTGATCAAGTTGTTGCAGTTCGTGAAGCTGCTGAGTGTGCTGCTCGAGCAATGATGTCTCAACTTAGTGCACAGGGCGTTAAGCTTGTGCTTCCATCCCTTTTAAAGGTATATACTTTGGATTCATGCATCTAGCACTTATCAGATAGTTTGATTTGGTGATACATGATACTACTTTACTGGTGAAGATGCATGTCGTCTCGCCATACCATTTTGTACATCCCAGCAAAGGTTCTTTTGATAGTGCTTTGATACTGTGATTTTCTGTGATGCTTACTGACATGGTGGAATCTTAAGGTGGATGTAATGTTTTGATTTGAGAATCGAAAATAATGATTTTGATATACTATTTCATTGCCTTTTCAACCCAAGTATCTGAATGTAATGAGGATTGCCTATATATAATACATACATGTTCATTTATGGATTCCATTATATGTATATCTGTGGTTTTCTAATATATATATTTTCCATGTACAGATAAAGTTTCATATTTATCACAAAGTTTCACTTCGTTGTTGGCATGAGTACTATGGTCTTTTCCATTCAAAATTCTTACTGTTGTGGTCATCTTATATTACTTGATTGTCCATTGTCTTTTATTGCCTAAACGTTCAGGGTCTTGAAGATAAAGCGTGGAGGACAAAGCAAAGCAGTGTGCAACTACTTGGTGCTATGGCTTACTGTGCTCCTCAGCAACTCTCCCAATGCCTTCCTAAGATTGTTCCAAAACTGACCGAGGTTTATCTTAGTTTAAATCCAACCTGATAGCTTTTCCTTCTGTAAACCAAATTCTAACTCTTGATATTGCTGTTCCCAGGTGTTAACTGACACTCATCCCAAAGTCCAGTCAGCAGGGCAAACAGCACTCCAGCAGGTTGGAGTTTTATTTGTTGTTTCTCTCCTGGTTTTCCACCATAGTTCCCCTAACCTGTCTTTGCTGGTGTCTTTCTTAGGTTGGGAGTGTTATAAAGAATCCAGAGATATCATCTCTTGTCCCTACACTTCTCATGGGACTTACAGATCCCAATGACTATACCAAATATTCCCTTGATATTCTCCTCCAAGTAAGATTTATTTGATGGAAAATTTGAATCCATTTTTTCCAGTTTCATTTGACAAACTCATGGTTCTAAATGCTCTTCTATTTGTTGCAGACTACTTTTGTTAATTCAATTGATGCCCCTTCACTTGCTCTGTTGGTGCCAATAGTTCATAGAGGTCTAAGAGAGAGGAGTGCTGAAACTAAAAAGAAAGCCTCACAAATCGTTGGAAACATGTGTTCATTAGTTACAGAACCAAAAGATATGATTCCTTACATAGGGTTGCTTCTTCCCGAAGTTAAAAAGGTACCTCTTGTTGACTTGTGTTATCGGTGTATGGATTGGCTCTAATGTTATTTGTAAAATATGCAAATAGGTCCTTGTGGATCCAATTCCTGAAGTCAGGTCTGTTGCGGCAAGGGCCATCGGATCCCTTATAAGAGGCATGGGAGAAGAAAACTTCCCAGATCTTGTTCCTTGGCTTTTTGATACTCTTAAATCTGATAACAGTAATGTTGAGCGCTCAGGAGCTGCTCAAGGTTTGAGTGAGGTAAAAATTATAAGAATTCAACTTTTATTCTCGAATACTTAAGGGTACTACTAAACTTTGGAAAAATATTTCATAATTATAGCGTCAAGCTAAGAGTATGCAGACAACTCGATAATTTTTAACCCCCAGTTGAATTCATTAGTTGCTTTAATCAGGAATCTTCTTCTGTGTCTTAACAAAGAAACTTATATGAGTTGCTGGTACGTCATAATTATCAAGCCCGTCTTTTCTAAAGAAAACTCTACTCTATGGTTATCATGTAGGTTTTGGCAGCACTTGGCACAGAATACTTTGAACATGTACTTCCTGACATTATCAGAAACTGTTCTCATCAAAAGGCGTCTGTGCGTGATGGATACTTAACACTTTTCAAGGTGAGCATATTGAATATGTGATAATTCTTAAATTTTTGGGAGCTTTTATGTACACGAATCTCGTCTAATTTTTTTGATTCTTTTGCAGTATCTTCCTAGGTCTTTAGGTGTTCAATTTCAGAACTATCTGCAGCAGGTGCTGCCTGCAATCTTAGATGGTAATTTTTCTTTTTTATTGTGAAATGGGGAGCTTTTTAAAATTTTTGGGTCCTCCGTTCAGTTTCATTGGTGATTTTTTAAAGATACTACTGTATTTATACTTTTCCAGGTCTCGCTGATGAGAATGAGTCTGTGCGCGATGCTGCATTAGGTGCTGGGCATGTCCTGGTGGAGCACTATGCCACAACGTATGCATGTGCTTGGTCTTATTTTCATTTTTTATTTACTCACATTAACTTTAGTATTTTGTCTGTTCTGCATTGTTTTTGTGGTGAAAGCTTTTTAGTAGTTGAAAAGTGACAGATGCATCGTGTTGTATCTCTTCTAACATCTTTTATTGCTGTTGTTACTTTTCTTTTGCTCATTTTCAGGTCATTACCTCTTCTCCTTCCAGCTGTTGAGGATGGTATTTTCAATGATAGTTGGCGTATTCGCCAAAGTTCTGTTGAATTGTTAGGAGATCTCTTGTTTAAGGTATTTATTCCTTGACCGCTTGATACTGGTTTGTGGAACTCTTCAGAGCCAGCTCTTTCAGTGGCAATTTCCTGAATTGTTTTAATTGAAAAAAGGTTGCTGGAACATCTGGAAAGGCTTTACTTGAGGGTGGTAGTGATGATGAAGGCGCTAGTACTGAGGCACATGGTCGGGCTATCATTGAGGTATTAGGCAGGGAAAAGCGCAATGAAGTCCTTGCTGCATTATACATGGTTCGTACTGATGTCAGCATATCTGTACGTCAGGTAATGTAACTGAAAAATTGTTTTTCTTGCCTTTCTTGTGCAATTCTCTTGTATCTGTTACTGTTTCATATTGAACCTGCAAATTTTCTTTCCTCTATTGGCAGGCTGCCTTGCATGTATGGAAAACTATAGTGGCAAATACTCCAAAGACGCTGAAGGAAATTATGCCAGTTTTGATGAACACTTTGATTTCTTCTCTTGCATTCTCCTCCTCTGAGAGGCGACAGGTTTACTTTTCTATTGTGAACCGTTTGAACTTTCTCGTTGGATTGTACAATGTTCATATCAATAAAGTGATTTCAACTTTAGGTTGCTGGACGAGCACTGGGTGAGCTTGTTAGGAAGCTCGGTGAAAGAGTACTTCCTTTGATAATCCCAATCTTATCCCGTGGACTGAAAGATCCGGATGCTAGCAGAAGACAAGTAAGCTTGTTTGCAGCAACAGTATTCAGTATTCAAATTTTGCTCTGAATCATCTGGAACTGCAACTCTAATCTCAATTCATACATTCTGGAGTCTTATAATTTCTTATGTCCTGCTTAATGAAAATTTCCCATTTCTCTTGGTCTCCAGAATCATATATCATCAGGAAAGATTGTCACTGAGATTGGTCTTTAATAGTTTGTCACTGAGATTGGTCTTTATTTGTTCTCTTGATTGCTCTTACTATTAGTGCCACCTTTGGAGGAAATGGCCTCTGTTATTAGTAGTTAACCATTGGAATGGCAGCGTTGCATGCATGACACTTATAGATCTTTTTCTTTTCCTTTTTGTATATCAAAATGAATGAGCATAGGAGTTGGTAGTTTAGTCTGGAATGGATAAGAACTTTCATATGTATACTTGCTTCCTGTGATTCTAATATGATCTGAAATGACAGGGTGTATGCATTGGTCTGAGTGAAGTAATGGCAAGTGCTGGGAAGAGTCAGTTATTGAGTTTCATGGACAATCTAATCCCTACTATTAGGACTGCGCTTTGTGACAGGTTCGTTATAATTTTTGACATGTCTTACAGAGGACATTCTGCTAAAACAAACACTGTATGTATTCACAGCATCCCTGAGGTTCGAGAGTCTGCTGGCTTAGCATTCAGCACACTTTACAAGGTTTATTTCCTGGTCTTTGTTTTTATCTGAAATTTGTTTTTCAAACTATTTAGTTTCAGTGAGATCACCTATTTTGTCATATTATTATTATTATTCAGAGTGCTGGAATGCAAGCGATTGATGAAATTGTTCCAACACTGCTGCATGCCTTAGAGGATGATGAAACATCTGACAATGCTCTTGATGGTCTCAAACAGATTTTAAGGTATAAATTATGCAGCACAGATTTATTGTTTAATCTACTCTATTACTCTGTTTCTTGTGTTGACCATTGCTCCTTCATCTTCTCATATTTTCTATAATTCAGTGTCAGGACTACTGCTGTGTTACCACACATTTTGCCGAAACTGGTCCATCTTCCTCTTTCGTATGGCTAGCTTTCCCTGATTTTCAACCAACTCTGCTTGTTTTCTGACTCATATTCTGTTACTAATATCTTGAACCACATTCAGTGCCTTCAATGCGCATGCTATTGGAGCTTTGGCAGAAGTTGCAGGACCTGGTCTCAACCTTCATCTTGGTACCGTTCTTCCTGCTTTACTTTCCGCAATGGGTTCTGAGGACAAGGTATGTAGAAAATGATAAAGCCACCTTTATCTCTTTTCCTATCTTACAATAACTCATACTTACAGAAGCTTTTCAATTTGTAGGATGTACAAGCCTTGGCTAAAGAGGCTGCAGAAACAGTGGTCTTGGCTATTGATGAGGAAGGTGTTGAGTATCTGATAGCCGAACTGGTTAAAGGTGTTGGAGATAATGTGGTATGCTGTTATTTATGCTGTTGAGATTTAATCTCTCTCTCTCTCTCTCTCTCTCTCTCACTGCAATTACATCTCAACGATTTCAGGCTTCAATTCGAAGAAATTCATCATATTTGATAGGATTTTTCTTCAAAAACAGCAAGCTATATTTAGCTGATGAGGCTCCAAACATGATAACTGCACTGATTATATTGCTAAGTGACCCGGATTCTGTGACGGTTGCGGTAGTGCTTTTCTGTATGTTGCTTCTTCTATCATTCCGTTGTCTTCTGCATATAATATCTTGTTCAATAGGTTGCTTGGGAAGCTTTGTCAAGGGTTGTTGGTTCAGTTCCAAAGGAGGTACTACCCTCATATATAAAGCTAGTGCGTGATGCTGTTTCTACATCAAGAGATAAAGAGCGAAGAAAGAAAAAGGTCTGCCATCATAGTGTGAAAAAATAGATCATCATTCAGTAACTATAAATTGTTCGCCAAAAATCTGTCATATGTCCCTTTGTTTCATTTTACCATTCCATCTGTTATTTATGAAACATTGATTAGAAATACATTTATATGCAGGGAGGGCCAGTTCTCATTCCTGGTTTCTGTCTCCCAAAAGCTCTTCAGCCATTGCTACCAGTATTTCTCCAAGTATTTTTCTATTCAATCGATTGTTCAAGTTATTTTCTTTGATTTACCAAAAATGGAATTAAAGAATTTTTAGCTTTCGTTCTTTAGATTATTTTCATATTGATTTTGACAATCACACTTACCTAGTTGGATTTAGCCATGAGAATGAAAACTCTTTGGATACTGTCTGGAGTCATGTCTTCCCTAAAGTCCCAATGTTTTTAGTGAAAATTAACTGCTAATACAACACATCTCATATTGTTTGAGACTTTCTTGGGTGAACTAAGTATGCAGAAATTTATATCAGTCCATGCAACTGTCAGAAGAGACTAAAAGGAGCAAATTCTTTTTTTGTTTCTTATGCATGTGATGGAGCAAGTGTGATCTCTTGGTATAACATGTTTTAGTTAATTTTTACTCATTGTTGTTCAACATCTTCAAATGTATACAAAGTCAAAATATCAGTCTGTTGAGTGGATCGTGCGAAGCAGTCATTATTTACAAAGAGTGAACATGTTGTGTAAGAACTTTTTCAAGAACATAAAGTCCACCAGAATTTGTCAAAAACATTCCTTTATCTGTAGAAGACATCTCCTATAGGCTCAGATACCATGTCTCATTTGAAACTAGTTAGTTTGTTCTTCCTTTCAAATGTGAATCGAAGCTCACATGACGTAAGATTTTAAACTTTCTTTTCTTTCTTTCCATCTTTGGTGAAGATTATATCTGCTTTTATGATCACACAATATGCTCCATCTGAATTTTCTTCTTCACTTCTAGGTATATTATGTAAATTCCAATGGTATTGGCAGCATTTGTTTCATTGTGTTGATACGTTAGATGTAGAGTTTTTGGTTTTGGCTTGCATTTTGACACCCTTTGAATTCTTGTAAAACATGGATGATTTAAAATCAAACAGAAAAATGTAAGAACATGCAGACTTCTGTTTTACTTTCCCTATGGAATATTTAATTTTCATTTCCATAGGTTAGAACTTGAAATATAAGATCATTTACACCAGCAAATTAAGCCAAAGATATTTAATCATTGCAGTATCAGTTTACTGGAATAAGCACAAAGGAGACTGAAATTTGTATAGATTCTGTATTAGGATTCAATTATGCGAGTAATATGGCTGTTTTTATAATCCTTTTGGCACTGTTTTTGGGCTTTATGCACTTGCTTGCTTTTATCTGTCATTTCTTGTCCTTGCTTTATTAGAAGAGACTAAATTAAATCAGGTTACTGTCTTGTGTCATTACTCCTTTATCATTGTTTAATAAGGAAATGTATGATGCTATAGTGTATGTCTTCAGGGTCTAATAAGTGGGTCTGCAGAACTTAGAGAGCAGGCAGCCCTGGGTCTTGGGGAGCTTATTGAAGTAACTAGTGAACATGCATTGAAGGAGTTTGTCATCCCTATCACTGGGTATGTACAACAGGCCTCTAAGAATGCTTGCTATTTTTGAATTGTGACTGCTAATTTTTTTTAAAAAAGGAAGTGCAGCTCTGGCTTTCTTCTTGCTTTTTGCGTATAATTATATTGTTTGACAATATGGGAATTTGGGGCATGATGCTACAAATTTTTCTTGTTTTAGAATGGCTTTATGCATGCGGTGGTGCTCTGTTGAAAATCCAGAACTATCTACTCCCTTTTTTTAGTTTTAGTGCTATAAACTGCGTTCAAAAAGTACTTTTTGACTCTTATTAATGTCAGTAGATACCCTGGAATTTATGGTTTTAACTTGTTTCTTAGTAGCTGATTCCTTCAGAAAGTTTTTGTGTGGCTTGGCTGTCTAGGTAAGACTTATACCATTGAGTTCATGCTCTGACTATTGAGCATCTTGCATGCAAAGGAAAGAAATCTTGCACTTCCAACTGGTCAGTTTGTGTCAACAGTAGTCTTCATGATGCTTGACTGTATTAAAATGTGCTTTTAGGCTCATGTGTGACTGTATTTGTCATTTTTAAATTATAGTCATTGTAAGTTTCTCTTGTAAATTTCAAGCAAATTGTTTTACACCTTTTCTCACTGAACTATTCTTAATTAATTTTGATTTTACATAACTTATGTATATAGGCCTCTTATAAGGATTATAGGTGATCGGTTTCCTTGGCAAGTGAAGAGTGCCATTTTATCCACCTTAAGCATCATTATAAGAAAGGGTGGCATAGCACTCAGGCCCTTTCTTCCTCAGCTTCAAACAACATTTATCAAGTGTCTGCAAGACAGTACAAGGTTTGTTTGGATAATTAGTGTTTTGATCCCTATCTGAAACCTACTATTTATATTGGTAAAAACTAAACTCTTATAATTTGTAATTTTTCCTGAAAATTTCCCTTTCTAAACGAAAGCTCTAGTAGATGCTTGTTCTATTTTGTAGATAGTATAGTGATGATTTTATTTCTGAAGCTTGCTCGTTATCTAGTCAAATTGTCTTTTCTTTGCATAATTATGTTACAAAAGCCGTCTTTGTTATTTGTTCATTCTGAGATCTTGTCTTATGCAGGACTGTTCGTACAAGTGCTGCGCTTGCCCTTGGGAAACTCAGTGCTCTCAGTACGAGGGTTGATCCTCTAGTCAGTGACCTCCTATCGAGTTTGCAGGTGGTACTTACTGTTTTGCTTTTCATTACCACTGATCTTCATAAAGATTTGCTGATGTTGGCATGATATTTCAGGCATCAGATGCTGGTGTCCGTGAGGCAATCCTCACAGCTTTGAAAGGAGTCATAAAGCATGCTGGAAAGAGTTTGAGCAGTGCTGTTAGAAGTCGTGTATATAGTCAGCTGAAAAATTACATTAATCATGATGATGACCAAGTTAGAATATCCGCTTCCAGCATATTGGGAATTATGTCACAGGTCTGATTCATATATCATAGGTTTTATAAATACTAGTTATATCCTCTACGTAACTAAGTTTTAACTCAATCAACAATTTGAAGGGGTTTTATTGCTCACACCTCGCATGGGAATCTATTCTCTCCTATCTTTATCGAGTTGTAGTTGCTTGTTTTTAAATTGTACCGTAGAGCAAATTTTTTTTCTCTTATTCTTTAAAAACTTTTGATTGAGAAAGTTATCTTCTATGCCATCGGGAGGTGGAAGTTTTGATAGGAACAATATGTTCTTCCCTTTGTTGGTTGTATAGCATAAGATGTCTATATTCAAATAAAGCAAATTCTTCCTACCCTTGTTTTTTCTCTTCTTCCTGTGAAAGAAGTGTTTCTGCTTACCTCAAGTATTTTATTACAGTACATGGACGATACTCAGCTTTGTGAGCTGCTACAGAACCTTTCTGATTTGGCCTCTTCAACAAGCTGGCTTTCTAAGCATGGGTCAGTACTTACCATCTCATCTTTGCTCAGACACAATCCTTCTTCAGTTATTATATCTCCAGAGTTTCCATGTATCATAGACTCCCTTAAAGCTGCCTTGAAAGATAAAAAGGTAATACAGTTTAAATCCTCCTAGTTTTACTTTCATATTGTCAATTGCTGAATTCTAACTGCCTTCTGCAAATCAGTTCCCACTCCGTGACACTTCAATTAAGGCTTTGGGAAGGCTTCTACTTCATCAAATTCAAAATGATGCTTCTAAATCTGCTTTGAATGTGGATATTGTATGTTCCATAGTCTCTGGTATGCATGATGATTCTAGTGAAGTCAGAAGAAGGGCATTGTCAGCTCTTAAAGCAGTTGCAAAAGTATGTTAGGGAGATTGTTATTCTAAATTCTTGGATTTGATCAGCCAATTGTGATGAAGGTTTAGAAACTTAAGCATGGTACATTCTATTGCAGGCAAATCCCTCATACATTGTGGTCCATATTGCAATTGTTGGCCCTGCACTTGCTGAATGTATGAAGGACAGTAGTAATCCAGTGAGACTTGCTGCAGAAAGATGTGCTTTGCACACTTTCCAGTTGACAAAAGGTATTTTCCTTTCTTGAATACAATATCTTCTACTTAAATGCTTTCTTGGATATTTTTAATATAACCTATGTGGACTGGATTTTTCTGTGTTCTAGTATTCTAATGGGCCATTTTGTTCTGTAATTTTACTTTCCCAAAGTTACTCTTGTCTGAGCAAGAACATTATGCGGTTTGCTAATTTAATGACAATTTATTTTCAGGTCCAGAAAATGTATCAGCTGCTCAAAAATATATCACAGGCTTAGATGCCAGACGACTTTCCAAATTTCCTGAGCAAAGGTAATTTTTATGACCTTAGCCTCTTCCCTTTGCTCTGTTGTGATATGAGTGTATGGTTTATGTTGGTTGTATTTGTTGTTGCAAATTGCAATGCATGTATACATCCCATGATTCATATATTTATGACCATGCAGTGATGACAGTGAAGACAGCGAAGATG
The DNA here is from genome assembly GCA_027564335.1 of Erythroxylum williamsii. Classification (NCBI taxonomy): domain Eukaryota; kingdom Viridiplantae; phylum Streptophyta; class Magnoliopsida; order Malpighiales; family Erythroxylaceae; genus Erythroxylum; species Erythroxylum williamsii. The sequence goes on along the minus strand of JANITW010000234.1, from coordinate 27,781,812 downwards.
ACTCGACAAGTGGCTGAAATAGGGTTGGTTGATCATTTTCATCTTTTAAGTGGTTCAAGGGTAGAGTTGTTATACCAGGCGATAAATTGACTTTATATCCCTTATAGGCATCTTCATTTGTCAGCAGGGTTGTTTAGCTTTTATACATACGTATACAGCGAAGATTAGAGATTTGATGCCCAAATTTTTGTTGCTTGGGTATAGTTATTAATGTATCGTATGTACATAGAAGACAAGCCTATGGCTTACCTTTTGGCGGTACTACAGTTGTCAACCCAAAATTACTACAATATTTATTCTGCAATGCAGATATTCTTGCTTATCGGAAGCATATTTTCAACTTACATCCATCTCTGGCAGGACTGTTATGTTGAGTGTTATGGTTATTAGTTGCTAATGGCACTCATGGTGGGGTTCTCTTTTTTCTCTCATCCCTACTGGCCACCTTTGGCTATAAAGTTATTCTCTCGTCTCCATTGCTATATTTCAGTCCTTTGATGTGTTTCAGAGGTTTTTTTTTTTTTTTTCTGCCTGGGCTGATTGGCGTGTTTTGGTTTTGGTGGCTCCCGTTCCTAATTGCTACTCTAGGTTTTTGGATGTAAATATGGCTAATGATCTGGTGTTGAATTTGGAGAATTTCTGAAGTGCTTGAAACGAAAATTGTAGACGATGATGTTCAAGAAGGATTTCGTCTTATGGTGAGTTTTTACGTCTATTCTTGTTTCCGTTTTGCAATGTGGTTGGTATGAGACCAATTCCAGAGGGCAGAGCAGACCCTGGAACTGAAAACCAGCTTGTTGCACTTGAGCGGTGGCGGGTGACACGAATATTCATTAATTGCTTTACGCACAAGGTGGGTGGGTAGATAGGGAGAGTTTTGGGGAAGTACATATGATGATGAGATAGTTGTGAAGAAGGAAGGCTCAAGTTCATAGAGGATTTGGGTCAATGGCTCTTTGGTGCGGTGCGCCTTATTCCTCAAGTGTCTCAACCTGAGTTGATGCTTGAATTCCCATTGCTCTTTGGAACATGAGCTATAAGATTATTTCCACGGTTTTTAGCAATCAGCTTAAAGTTGTGCTTGATCAGGTCCTCTCGGATACTCATCGCTTGTTCTGATCATTTTTGGAATATTTTTCAATATCTTAAGAAGGCAATTGGGGAAACATTTAATGGTTGTGGAGTTGGATGTGGCTAAAGCTACGACGGTTGGTTGGAACGGAAATTTGTAGCTGATTTACAACTGTATTTCTTGGGCCAAGCATAAAGCTGTTCTCAGCCATGGGCTATATTGCCTGTCAAGGGGGCTGAGGCAGGGTGAACCCTCTTCCCTTATGTAATCATCATCTATGTAGAAGCTTTTTCAGCTAGATTGCGGCGAGGGGGATTTTGGCATCTATCTTGCGTGGAGGTCCAATAATCCAAATCTTGCTGACAACCGAATCGTGTTTTCCCATGCCGCAAGGAAGTCAGTTTTAGATCGAAGGTTGTTAGCAAGGATTTTGTGGAACGGTTATTCCAACAGGTATTTTTTTGAGTTGTCGATCGTGCAATCGTATGGAACGGCCAACCAGAATTTGCCAAAATCAGGTTACTTGTACCTACAGTTGGTACGTAAAACAAAATCATTTTTGGGTGTTTCCTTCCTTCTTTTGGTATAGATGTTGGGCTCCGATTTCGGAGTTCAACTATCGTTTCTGATACCAAAAAATGTTGGCACTTGGGTCACGGTTCCTATTACAAGGTTCTGGTTTCTCAAAAATATCAAACTTTAGAAAATTTTAACTTCAGCGGTGGCGAGCTCGTCGTGGAGAAGTATAAATGTCAAACAAAATGATTATTCGGATAGACTTTCGCCGCGACGAAGTCCTCAAATTTAACGTAGAAAAATCCTTCGAAAAATGTTCGCCGCGGCGTACTCTGGAGCTCGCCACGGTAAAACCTTTGAACAAAACCTAGACTACCAACATTTAACTCAAGATATACATACATTCATACAATTTTTTCAACATAACCATTTTAACAAAGAAATTAACTATGAACATATACAAACAAAACTTCTTCAATTCTTCGTTTCATTACAAAAGCAAAGAGTTTGAAAATTTTATTTAAATATCAAAAGCCACATCGTTGGCTTATTACAGAATACAAAATGCACATTATACAATTGAATGCTTATGCTTAATATGATTCTAAATACCATAAGTTTCTAACTTAATTACTAAATATAGCTATCTTGGAGTTGCCAAATGCCTTGCGAGGTTTACAATGCTCTTGTTCTGCTTTTTCTTCACCTGTGGAGTGGAAGTTAATGAGGTGAGCTACGAACCTCAGTGACTTATATATTTATAACCATTGGCAATGAGCCATACAACTCAAGCATATACTTATATTTATACATATACATGTACAACTTATTTTGGCTAGCAAGTCAATTATTCACAATTCAACTCACAACATATAATTAACAAAACGTCATCACGTAGAACACATTATGTAAGTTATCCTTCAAAGCATAACACTCAATTATGCATCATACATAACAAATCGAGTATGCTATACATAAACAATTGGCTCGAGGATTCCATAGAAACGAAATGAAAAAATCAAAATTTACACCATGAACGAAATGAGTCCACTTTTCGGATCTCATATGTCACAAGCGGGCAGCCAAAAAAGGCTCTTGTCAACGTGCACGTGACGAACGAAATGGTTCCACTGTTGCCTAAACAAAAGCATATAATCATGTTCAAATCATTTTATCATATGCTCATAGTTTTATGTTTTTTCTCATCTTTTCATTCATACAAAATGCCATGATATGTTTCAATGACATAATCATAATTCATAAATCACAATGCATTTTCAATAATCACAATAATTTACTATCAGGCAAGTTAACATATAATACACATACATTCAATTCAAGCAATTTAACATACAATCACCAATAAGACAAACTTGCCCATATTACACAATAATCATAAATATATTACTCACCTTGAATTCTTTGCTTAAAGACTTGCTCAAAAGTACCTATCCTTTTGACTCTCTTGCCTTCCTTGTTTCCCTTTATCAATAACAAAAATTTCCATTCAACAAGAATACCAATTTGAGGACCCATATATAGTATATTCACTTAGATAAATTCTAAATACTCAAAACTCTTTCAAAAGTCCAAACCTTTGGGTCAATTTTTCATGATCATTCAGATAAGGAAAATGAAGAAATTTAGTAACACTTCCTCCTAGAAATATGTTCCTCATTTTCTTAAGTTTCTAATGATACCAAAACCATTCAATTTGGTTTAGAAATTTGAAAGTTATATCCCAAACATTTTTGGACTACTCTTATGCTGAAACAATATTCTGTAATCAACTTACATTCATAAATTGGAATTCTTAAAGACTAAATTAGAACTCGATTTCTTCAGACAGAATGTAGCCCTATGTCTATAGTTTACTCTAAATAAAAAAGTACTTAATTTGGATAACTATAGAAAATGTTATGATTAAAATACCAAAAAATATTCGAGTAGTGAAGGAGAAACTTCGT
>JANITW010000234.1:27766236-27778157 GCA_027564335.1 Erythroxylum williamsii | reverse complement strand
TTCATCAATAACAAAAATTTCCATTCAACAGGAATACCAATTTGAGGACCCATATATAGCATATTCACTAAGATAAATTCTAAATACTCAAAATTCTTCCAAAAGTCCAAACCTTTGGGTCAATTTTTCATGATCATTCAGATAAGGCAAATGAAGAAATTTAGTAACACTTCCTCCTAGAAATATGTTCCTCACTTTCTTAAGTTTCTAATGATATCAAAACCATTCAATTTGGTTTAGAAAATTGAAAGTTATATCCCAAACATTTTTGGACTACTCTTATGCTGAAACAATATTCTGTAATCAATTTACATTTATAAATTGGAATTCTTAAAGACTGAATTAGAACTCGATTTCTTCAGACAGAATGTAGCCCTATGTCTATAGTTTACTCTAAATAAAAAGTACTCAATTTGGATAACTATAGAAAATGTTATGATTAAAATACCAACAAATATTCGAGTAGTGTAAGAGAAACTTCGTTACAGCGAGCCAAAAAGTTAACCGCAGCAAACCAAAAGTTTGGCCGTGGCGAATTTTCATAAAAACGCAACTCTTCTCCCAAAATTTTCTATATTCTTACTTTATTCAAGCCCATTTTACTTCTAACTATCACATAAACATGTTTCATTCATCAAATCAAGATAAATGATGTTTGTACTTACTTGTTTAGCTTCAAATTCTTTAAACATCACGAAACCCTAGCTTGTTTTCTCTTCTTTCTCTCCTTCTCTTCTTCTCCAAGACACGCTCTTTTTCTCTTCAATTTTTGTTTTCTTCTTTGTTTTAATACAAGATAACTTTTCTTCTTCCACTTATACCCTCCCTTTAAAGCCTTAAATCTTCCGAACTTAAGTGAACTACCAAAAATGCCCTTATACAATCTTACTACCTTAATTCAAATAACCCATGAAATAAATCCTACTAACACAGACATAATAATTAACTCCCAAAGTTATTCCATCAAAGACTGGATGTTCCTTCTTTTCCCATTTAACTTCATCTCTCGAATTATTTCTTTAAAATGACCTAGTCAATAGACTCACTTGGTCTTTCAATCCCTCATTTGGTCATTCACTTTCTTAACTAGTTCTTCACTGTGTTTCAAATCACTCATAATTTTTTCCACTTCCTATGTCGGTAACACCAATGTCATATCATATCAATATTCCTTAACATACTCACATATATCATATTTTGAGTCTAAGACATCTTTTATCAGTAGCACTGACTCATAATAATTTCATACAGACCAATTCATATTAGGTTTAGATAATCCTTTTTCTTAACCTGAGTATACCATGTACTTATTGTAAGCACACCTTAGCAAGGTGATACTCTAAGAGAAGATTTATCTTTTACTTAATAATTCAAATCACTGTAGTGTTAATATACTTAACTCTTATGTTTATCGCACTTTACTCTATACCTTAGGTGTTGATCCACCAACTCCTTTATCCTTTTTTGAATCACTTAATTTCTATTACAGATTCATTTCTCTCATCAACAATATCTTTTGAATCAATACTAGCCTTCAACTATTTTAGGCCTTATTCATTTTAAATGTAAGGGTAGACGACTCCTTTTGTCATAAAATGCCTCATAAAATAATCTAACGATATCACTGCGATAATGATTGTTATGCTTAAAATCAATCAAAGCTGTACATTGATCTCATATTCCTATGAACTATAAGCTTTAAGCATATCTACAACAGTCAAGACTGTTGGCAACTCACAAGTTTGGTAATTCGCTTCTACCTCCTTAGCCATCACACGCTATCTCGGCATATTCTTACTAAGATGTATATCATAGGTTGTTATTTATGCTTATCTAACAATCTCTTTGCTCAATCATCTTTATCAATACACATACTTCTTATTTCAATCACCAAGCGTCATTTTTCCATTTCAAACTTGGAATTCAGATCTATTTTCAATTCCTCAATAAGATTCATAATTTCTGAATCCTCAATTTGGGCTTTGTTAATTCTTTCATATGAAACTGATCTTCAATTCTATTGCAATTAGTACTTTGATTTGCCCAAAATTCAAATCCACATTCTATGCTTCTTTTTGCACTAGATTTGATAACCTCTATATCCAAATTTGTGATACATTGCTATTAAATTTTCTATTCAATGTATTTGATTACAACAGGAGCTTTACCAGTATATTACTTATTTGTACACTTATAATCCTTCAAATAACTCTATCTATTGTCTCAGTCTCGTATTCCATTATTTCAACTCAATATTTACCTCAAAATTAAATGATCTGTATATTTCAAAATGTTCCTGTATATATAATGTCTCCAACTTTTAAGCAATTACTACTGCAGTAAGTTTCAATTTATATATCAAATAATCAACCCATGAGGTTTCAATTGTCTCCATGTATATGAAATCACTTTATCATGTTGCATTGAATTTGATCTTAGTCTCTTATACAACTTCATTATATACTATAAAACTTCCAAATCTAGACGATAAAATTAAAATTGGTGTTATAATTCCTCAAAATTATTTTTACTTCATTACTAATACAATTTACACGTTTTTCCTAAAGTATTCATACTATTCTTCTCAACTTTTTGAATACATTTAATATATCATCAAATTTTGTTTGGATCTATTTAATCTTTAATACCATAGTACTGTTCAAGCATTTGTTAACTCGAACAAATATTTCCAAAGTTTTATATGCCTATCATTAGTTCTCGTAATTCCTTAAATAACTAATTCCTCGATGAGGTAACATTTTTTCACGTTATTTTCAATTTCCCAATTGACTTCCTTTCTAGATTGATTTTCTCAATTCATTGATTTCCTCTAATTTCATATTGACTTATTCTACTATTTGCTCATTCATACTAATTTCTCCATATATTTCAATTTATTTTCATTCTTAACTTCCTGTGTTTGTAAGATATTCATCAGGTCAAATTTGCATCTCCTGAACATATTTACACAGAATATAATGTGGACCTATATACTCCTTATATTAGCAATTAATGTCTCCTCAAATTCAGGAATCCACTCATGTAGTTGGATACTTTACATCAAACAAAATACATGCATTCTCAATAGCATACTCTACCACTTACACTTAAGTCTCCACTAGGGATATGACTCTAATATTCGTTTTTGATTTATTACATATTCATTTCTATTTGTTATTTCATTGATCATCCTTAATATAAACTATCTGATCTACTTAAACTAATTCAGTGAAGCTCTTCTTCGAAAGAAGATCTCTAGCTACTATCATCTATACTATTCATGCAATGTTTATCAATTAAGTATTATCATCATCGCATTACCAACCATTCTTAATACCTCAAGAAGACTAATTTCTATCTTTCTTACAAGGTCATAATGTTCTAATTACCCTAACTCAATAAAGTAGTAAACATAATTACTACCGCATATGTTTAGGTATGTATCATCAAAGTCATCCCATTTTTCCCAAAGATTTGTCTCTGACTATTCACTAATGTATATCTTATACTAATGATACATCAATCACAATTGATTCCGAATAGCCTCTGAATATTCTACGACTGTTCAAAAATTTACTCCTCTATAGTAGTTACCTTTTCAACAAAATCACCTATACCATACTTCCATTGCGTTACTCTGATTCATCTCATAATTTTATCTATAGGGATCATAGATTACTTTCGATACCATATCCAAATATAGATCTCATGTACTCAATCACATTTTTCACCAATGTAATTACATTATTGGATATGTACTCATAATAACTGGTCGACATAACCTTGAGAACTTCCATATATATCACTATCAGTTGTTTCATTTTTCATATGTACGTTATTAATCAATTTACAATTATAGATGCATAGCCATCTTGAAATTCTGATCTCAATTCACTAGCACAATCTTATACTAGATCATAATTTATGAATTAAACTTTTCAATTCTACTTTGCTTGTACACCTTAAATCTTGTCATTTTCACCCCTGTCTCTGTTTCTTTTTCGGTCAATTCATTAAAATATTTTCACACCTATATCAATTCAAGTACATATCCTCAATAAAATCCCGTCACCATATTCTCTGACACAACCACAAATACTGAATCTATGTCTAAAATATTGGACTACGTAATATTTCTTATTTATAAATATCCACAACTTTCCTATCTTACACTCTGACAAAACATCATTCTTCTCACTATTTCTGATAGCCCAAACTCTTAACGAAAGTTTATACATGTGACTCATGCGGTTGCAATTACTGGGATTCTATACTCATCAATACCCTTCTCTAATAGTGAGGAATCAGGTGTAGCAGATCCTTGCAAAACTCTTCGTGTTCCTTTACGAGGTGAGATTTTACTCCTTCAATGTAAACACTAACGTTTAGCTTACATTTCCTTTTAATCTTAATTCCTACATGTATGCATGATATGCAAGTCACTAAATACAATCAATCAGTTCACAATGCAACAAGTAATCATATAACATAACAATTTATCCTACTATACATTCTAATCCAAGGAAAAGCCTAAGCTCTAATACCATAAGATGTTGGGCCCCGTTTTTAGAGTCCACCTATCGTTTTTGATACCAAAAGATGTTGGCGCCTGGTTCATGGTACCTATTATTACAAGGCTCTGATTTCTCAAAAAATATCAAACTTTGGAAAATTTTAGCTTCAGCAGTGACAGGTTTGCTTATAAAGGTCAAACAAAATGACCCTTCAGGAAAAATACACTACAGAGAAATTCTGGCTTCACTGCGGTGGAGTCCCCAAATTTAGCGTAGAAAAATCCTTCGGGTAAGGTTCGCCGCTGTGTACTCTGGGCCTTGTTGCGACGAAACCTTCAGACAAAACCTGGTACGCCACGGTGAAACCTTCGGACAAAACCTAGACTACTAACATTTAACCCAAGACATACATACATTCATACAATTCTTTCAACATAACCATTTTAACAAAGAAATTAACTATGAACATATACAAACAAAACTTCTTTAATTCATCATTTCATTACAAAAGGAAAGAGTTTGAAAACTTTATTTAAATATCAAAAGCCACATCGTTGGCTTATTACAGAATACAAAATGCACATGATACAATTGAATGTTTATGCTTAATATGATTCTCAATACCAAAAGTTTCTAACTAACTTAATTACTAAATATAGCTATCTTGGAGTTGTCAAATGCCTTACAAGGTTCACAATACTCTTGTTCTGCCTTTTCTTCACCTGTGGACTGGAAGGTAATGGGGTGAGATGCGAAGCTCAGTGGCTTATACATTTATATCCATTGACAATGAGCCATACAACTCCAGCATATATTTATATTTATTCAACTACATCTATAACTTATTTTAGCTAACAAGTCAATCATTCATAATTCAACTCACAACTCATAATTAACAAAATGTCATCACATAGAACACATTATGTAAGTTATCCTTCAAAGCATAACACTCAATTATGCATCATACATAACAAATCGAATATGCTATGCATAAACAATTGGCTCGAGGGTTCCATGGAAATGAAATAAAGAAATCGAAGTGTACACCATGAACGAAATGAGTCCTCTTTTTGGATCTCATATGCTACGAGTGGGTAGTTGGGAGAAGGCTCTTATCAACGTGCACATGAAGAACGAAATGGTTCCACTCTCGCCCAAACAAAAGCATATAATCATGCTCAAATCATTTTATCATATGCTCGTACTTTCATGCTTTTTCTCATCTTTTCATTCATACAAAATGCCATGACATGTTTCAATGGCATAACTTAATCATAATTTATAAATCATAATGTATTTTCAACAATCAAAATAATTCACTATCAAGGAAGTTAACATACAATACACATACATTCAATTCAAGCAATTTAGCATACAATCACCAATAAGACAAACTTGCCCATATTACACAATAACCATAAATATATAACCATATATTGCCCATATGGTTAAAATACCAAAACATGTTAGAGTTGTGTAGGAGAAACTTCGTCACGGCGAACCAAAAAGTGGGTGCAGTGAACTTTCACATAAACACGACTCTTCTCCCAAAATTTTCCAGATTCTTACTCTATTCAACCCCATTTTACTTCTAACTATCATATAAACATGCTTCATTCATCAAATCAAGAAAAATGATGTTTGTACTTATTTGTTTGGCTTCAAATTCTTTAAACATCACGAAACCCTAGCTTGTTTTCTCTTCTTTCTCCCCTTCTCTTCTTCTCCACAACACTCTCTCTTTTTCTCTTCAATTTTCGTTTTCTTCCTTCTTTAATACAAGACAACTTTTCTTCTTCCACTTATACCCTTCCTTTAAAGCCTTAAGTCTTCCAAACTTAAGTGAATTACCAAAAATGACCTTATACAATCTTACTTCCTTAATTCAAATAACCCATGAAATAAATCTTACTAAGATAGACATAATAATTAACTCCCAAAATTATTCCATCAAAACCTCGTAATTCATTTAAATCATGCTTATTCATTAAGAAAAAAATTCGGGGGCCAACAATAGATGCTCTCCAATAATGTATGAAAGAATAGTGAACTACGTGTTAAATATAGAGATGTCACAAAGGCTTGATTTTGGCATGGGTTAACTGAGCCACGGGCTGAGGTCGAGCCGACCATGGTCACGGAAATGATCGACCAGAGAAATGGTCGGGTTAGCTTAGCCTGGCCTGCCAATGACCCATCAGATCACGAATCACCCTAAATTCTGACCCGACCTATTGATACCTCTAGTTAAATTGTATTCATTTATTGTTATTCTTATTTAAAAATCAATGAATAAATTATTTACTCTTATAAATTATTATAGTAAATTTATATATAGTAATTATAATAATAATTAAAGGTGATGATATCTTTTCCTTTGATGATCTCAACACTTTTGAGAATTATCACAACTTCACTTATTGCCAGTAGATCAAGAGAGAAAGAGCATTGAGAAAAATAAAGAGTGGAAAGATAGTAGGATTTAATGAGTTACCTATAGAATTGTGAAATAGCTTAGAAGATGAGGGTCATACTTGACTAATCAAATTCTCATGTATGCCAAAATGTAGACCTAGCATACTAATCCCTCTAGGAGACATCTAAAGCTGTAACAATTATAGAGACATCAAAGTTATAGGAGAGGGTAACTGAGAAAAAAGTGAGAAAATGTGTAACTACCTTAAATGACCAATTTGGTTTTAAAGATCTACAGTAGAAGCTTTACACCTCCTTAGACCTATTATAAGGATAGACAAAGGGACCTATAAATAGTTTTCATTAACTTAGAGAAGATTTATGATAGAGTACTTAGGTAAGTCATGTGAAAATATTTAAAAGATAAGGGAATTCTTATGACCTACGTAAGGGTTTTTATAGATATGTATCAAGGTGTAAGACTAGAGTAAGGAAAATAGAAAGAGATACTGAATATTTTTCTATCGATAGGTGGGCCCTATCTTGTTTGCATGTGACATGGTGTATTTCTTTTGCTAATGATATTGTATTGTTTTACCGATTAGTTTTATGATGGAACTTTTTTTGGGTCAATTTATTTGAGCTCAATCTTACAAATTTTAACATGGCATCATAGCAGGTTACTCTTGGGCTAGTCATTACCATCTCGACATGATAAACTGTGTCACGTGTTAAACTTAAGTTATCCCACACGTGTGAGGTGAGTGTTGAAATATATGTTGTGAACTAGAGCCATAGGGCTACAAGTTTTATGAAGAAAGGAAGCTTGTAATCAGTCTCTAAAGATCTAAAACTTGGATGGAAGTCGAGTATAGATTTTAGTGTTAGCACTTTTGATTTTCAAAGCTTTATGAATTTCCTTTGAATGATGTTTGAATGAGAACTTGGTTTGTATAGGAAACCAAGCAGACCTAATCCAATTACAAGAGGAAGGACAACATTGAGCTTGGATTATCAAGCGATATTAAGTGGGTAATATATTTATAGTTGGTGTGTGTATGGGCAAATTATGTTGCTTGCTTGCATGTGAGTGTGGCATTGAAATTATTGACAATGTATTGTGATTTTGATTATGTATTGCCTTGAAAAACATTATGGCATTTTGTATGAATGGAAAGATGAAGAAGCATGATGATCATGAAAGGTATGAAAGCTTTTGATAAAATGATATGAGCATGAAATAAATGAATATGTGCTATGTTTAGGAGAGAGAGGAATGTTTCGTTAGTCACGTGCAAGTCGACGTATAGACTTCTCCCGGCTTCCTGCTTGAGGCCATGAGATCCTGAGAAATCGGACTCGTTTTGTTCACAGTATAAACTTCGGTTTATCCATTTTGTTCCATGAAACTCTCGAGCCATTTGTTGTGCATTTCATTATCGGTTTGTTAGGTAGGATGCATAATAAATTGTTATGTTGGGAAACAGAAATTACGTGACATATTCTGGTGATGGCTATAAGATTGTGAATAATTGTTAAGTGTTGACTTGCTATATAATTGTGTATATATATGCTTGAATGTGTGGCTCATCGCCAACGGCTATAAATGTATAAGCCACTGAGCTTCGCAGCTCACCTTATTACTTCCCACTCCTCAGGTGTAGAATGAGAAGATCATTGATCCTTGCAAAGCATCGAAAACTCCAAGATAGTTAGAAGCTTTTGTACTAAGTTAGTGCTTTTGGGTTAGTTTTCCAAGCACATCAACATTGAGCATCCTTATGTATTTAGATTTAAGCATTGTTATGTATTGTGCTATGTTATGAATTCTTGTTCAATTCCTTCGAATTGTAATGACATGAAGTTCCCTTGTTTTTGTGTGTGTTAAAATTTTAGTTAGATTGAATGGGTATGTGTTTGTATGAAATTACAAAGATGTTGGGAACGGGTTCGGTTTTTGGGGATCTCACCGAGGTGAGCTAGTCCTTCTCCGCGGTGCATTCCTTGGGTGTTCGCCGCGGCGTGATGCTGGCCGTTTGCCGCGGCGTGTGCCTGCGATTTCGCCGCGGCGAACCATTTCTGCGAGGTGCCCGCCGCGGCGAGTCCTCCTCCTCCTCCTGCTGTTCCTTTATATGTTGGATGTTTTCGATTCTTCCTTCGTGTGTCCGTTACTCGCCGACCCTGAGCGGTCACATGGGGATAGGAAATGGGACCCGGGCCCAACACAATTCCTAGAAGAACATGATTTGACCTATGCCCTACATAGGTCATCTACAACAAGTAACACAATTTGAGCTATGATTATGTGCAAATTTGAGAAAAATAGGGAAGGTCCACTGTTATTTTACTAGAGGCTACGTATTAATTTAAACGAAATAATGAGGTCTATAGTCTAGGCTATAATCGTTTCTTAGATAATGTCTTAGACAAAACAAAATGTACTTAAGTGTATAAACTCTAATTTTTAGAGGATATTAGCTGCCTTTTGAACAAAATTTTATTTTTCTTAATATATGCAATATTGCATGTATACGGATCGTATATTGTAGTACACTAGGTATCATTCCCATAAGGGTTGGATTAGTCACCTATAAATTTGAATATACTTTGTTTAATGTAATAAAAGATTGAATTAATTAAAATTAAAATAAAATAATATAACTTAATAACTGAACCATTAAAGATATAATAACTGAACCATTAAAGATATCAATAAGAGTGAAGTTAATCAACAATGGAAACTTAAGGATTATTTATCCTTATTTTGTTTTCCTTTTTCCTTGTTAATTCAATTATATTTGATAGTAAATATCCTAAGGTTTTGATTACCCTCTCTTGAGATCTAATCAAGCAATCCCAATTGAAATAGATAAAATTTGAGTTGCAATCTCTCAATTCTCAAAACTACTCATAACTACTCAATTGGATTTGAAGCATTTCTATAGATAATTAACTCACAGTTAAGATCACTCTTTGATCATTTATTAACCTAATATTTGTAAGTCTATTAAGGTATCAACTCTGGTTGCATAACTTAACGTAAGTACCTTAATCACCTCTCAATTTCTTTTTAAGTACGAGGATGAAAATACCACAAATCATTAATATATTGAATTTAATAAAGTAAAAGTTAAAGAAAACAATTCAAGAATAAACCCTAATGTAGAGTTAGAATTCCATAATCATGTTCAAAATACAACTATTCATAATTGACATCAAGCCTTTTTTTGGAAATTATGGAAAGATGGAGTTGACTTGATGTTTTCACTTTTTGGTCTTCTTTCTTATGATAGGTAACCTATTTTTTTCCTTTTTCTTTTCCGGTGTCCCTGATGACTCTAATTGCCTCTTTTTGAATTCAACTTGCTTCTACTATGCCTCTTTGATGTAGCCTTCATATTATCCTTATATATCAACAAACTAAGGTTTCTGGGATATATATAGGTACTTAAATGGTCATGTAGATAACTATGTATCTCTAGACACACCTTAATTTGTTATTTTATACATTCATAAAGACTTACACAGGTAACATACATAACACAAGCATGAATTGTGTCTTTGAAGCTCCACACGGTCATAGTGACTTACACGGTCACTATACATGACTATGCATCTTCACAATTGCTCCATTTCTTCCATTCCATGCCATAATTTCACTCGGATACATCTCCACTTGGCCTATAATGACAATTATCACCTAAAAACATACTTAAAGCAAATTAAATACCAAAAATACTATAAAACTACTAAATAACAAGAAAATTACACTAAATATGGGTAGATAAATATAGACGTAATTTTCTATCAGAAAACACATAGGAGACATCTTTTTCTTTCCAAAAGCTATGTATTAGGTAGAACAAAATGTATTTTTAAGTACAAAAATCCAAATTTTTATAGGATTTTAGTCAACTTCTAGAGAAAGCATATAGTAGAGGCAAATTTTGTTGTGCAAAAGATATGGTTACTAATAGAGAATCAAGATTTCGAAATCACCTTAACAAATCAATTTGTCATTAAAAATTAGGACTTCACCTATATTTATTTTTATTATGATGTATTTATTTATTTTTATCTTTTGACTGCATTGTTTTGAGCATAGTTTGTCAATAAATCATTTTCTATAATTTGATATGAGATATCTTTTTAAATACTCTAGGGAATAATTTTTATGGATTGATTAATATTTATTATAAAATGAGATGTATTTCTATGAATTATTGTTAGTTGTTTTTAATGTGGATTTATTTATACTAGCAACTAAACTTGATTTAAATTCACCTGTGGATGCCTTGAAAGAGCCTGCTTAAGAGTGGGTCATGATTTAGGTGGGGTTGAACACGATAGTCAAAAGAGACTTATATGATCTTCTTGGTATTAGGATGAAAACTTTCTTAGATTTCAAAACTTTTAATGCATTCAAAGAAGTGCTAGAGTTAGTAGAGATACAGATTAACCAACTAGAGAACATAATGCTATAGCTCAGGAGAATGCAATTTTAATGTCTAAAAATTCCTACTAGTTGATAGAATATACCTAGTCTAGGTGAACAAAATCATGAATTCAAAAGTTTTAGTAGGAGAAATATTGATCTAAATATAGTTATTTGATTGAAATCTTTTATGATAAATTGTCTTATCATTGTTTTTCTTACAATTATTTAAGTTTTATTTTTATTTTATATCATATTATTCAAAATTCATAAAAATCATATTTTTATTAATTATTATTGGAATATCTAATAACGTTAGATTTTCTAATTCATGTTGCTCCTTTATAAGATTTGAACCCTACTGGCTTACCAATGATTGGTGCATTTGCCTTGTTAACAAGTAATAAATTTGTACCAGAGAAAAATCATATTTGTATTAATTATTATTTAAATAGCTAATAACGTTAGATTTTCTAATTCATATTGCTCCTTCATAGGACTCGAACCCTACTTACCATTATATTGCTTACCAATGATTGGTGCATTTGCCTTGTTAA
>JANITW010000234.1:27639179-27650155 GCA_027564335.1 Erythroxylum williamsii | reverse complement strand
CTTTGTGATCAATCGTTTTATTCGTTCCGCCTCTTTGTGATTCGTTCCGTCTTCCGTTTTCGGGTTGGGGCGCCGGTTTCCAGATTAGGTCCCAACAAGCAATAAGTGAATCACTCGGTGGGTGAAAAAGAATGCATTAGTTAGAATTGACTTGTTGCATTTAAATAAATGTGGTGATTGTCAAGCAAGGAAAGCAAAACAAAGTTGCTTTCAAAATTTCCCCTCCTTGTAAAATGAAGAATGTGTTAGATTTAATGCATTTAGATCTACGTGGGTTAATGCCAAAGTTACCAGCTAGTGCACAATACTTTGTGACTTTCATTAATGACCATTCTAGGAAGACGTGGGTATATACCTTAAAGACTAAAGATGAAGTGCTTGAAGTTTTCAAGCAATTCCATGTCTCAATTGAAAGACAAATTGAGAAGAAGTTGAAATTGAATAGATAATAATGGGGAATACATTGGACCATTTGACGTTTGCTGCAAGAGCATGGTATTTAACATTAGACTACTCCTCTTAAGATTCCACAGTTGAATGACTTAGATGAAAGGATGAACAAGACTTTGATAGAAAGAGTTAGATGCCTACTCTCATATGTAAAATTGCCCAAGACATTTGGGGGTGAGGCTTTATTTACAACAGTACATGTATTAAATCACTCACTCTGCATCCCTTTACAGTCTAATGTTCTGGAGAAAGTATAGTTAGGAAAGGATATTTCCTATGATCATCTAAGGGTAATTCGTTGCAAAACTTATGTCCATATCCTTAATGATGATAGATCCAAGCTTGATGTTGAGACTTGCCAGTGTATATTTATTAGTTATAGAGAAGATCAATTCATCTATCAGTTTTATGATCCAATTTAGAAGAAGCCGATTCGGAGTCGTGATGCTATATTTTCAAAGATCAAACCATTAAAGATCTTGTCAAAATGAAAAGGGATGTTCCAAGAACTGATAGTGACCCAGTGGACTTAGAGTTGATTCCTCAAAAAATGATGCCAAGATAATTTAGAAATGAAGTTGAAAATCGTTAGTCGAATATAGTTGATGATGATGCTCCCATTCGAAATCAATCATATAAAGATTCTAAAAAAGATGATGTTTAGAATTAACAACCAACACTAGAGACTGCTTTGGTTCCAATAAGGAGATTTATGCGAATAATACAAACTTCTACTAGACCCTCCGGTGATTAGTATATGTTACTTACTAATGGGGGAAAACTTGAGAATTTTCAAGAAGCTACGATAGACGAACATAAGATGAAATGTGTTAAATCCATGCAAGATGAGATGAAGTCCTTGTATGAGAATAAAACTTTTGAGCTGGTGAAGTTGCCAAAAGGCAAAAAAACTTTGAAAAATAATTGGGTGTTCAAGATTAAGCATGAAAAACATAATCATCATCCAAGATTCAAAACTAGATTGGTTGTTTAAGGATTCAACCAAAGAAAAAGATGAGCTTGTATGCGTGTGAAAAGGACTTAAGGAGAGCATATGAAGCGAAGAGAGTGTTGATTGTGATTATACATAGGGATTGTTTTCTTTCGGATACTAACCCTATTGATGAATCTTTGCCTAGTATTTTTAAGTCTCTTTTGCAAGAATACGAGAATGTTTTCCCAAAGGAGATGCCGAAAGAGGTGCCTCCTTTGCGAGGTATAGAGCATCAAATCAACTTTTTTCCAAAAGCACAAATTCCGAATAGGCCAGCCTATAGGAGTAATCTAGAGGAAACGAAGGAGGTTCAACGACAAGTAGATGAATTGTTTACAAAGGGGAACGTGCGTGAAAGTCTTAGTCTTTGTGTTATTCCGGTTCTACTGGTGCTGAAGAAGGATGGATCTTGGCGCATGTGTGTAGAATATCGAGCTATCAATAAGATCACGATAAAGTTTCGACATCCTATTCCTCAACTTGATGATATGTTGGATGAGTTGCATGGTGCATGTGTTTTTACAAAAATTGATCTGAAAAGTGGTTATCATCAAATTCGAATAAAACCCGGGGATGAATGGAAAACTGTGTTTAAGACTAAATACAGTTTATATGAGTGGTTAGTTATGCCATTTAGTTCATCTAATGCATCAAGTACCTTCATGAGATTAATAAACCATGTCTTGCGTGATTACTTGGGTAAATTTGTTGTTGTGTATTTTGATGATATACTTTTGTAAAACATTACTTTGAATGATCATGTAGAGCATGTGCATTGTGTACTTGATGCTTTGAGACGTGAGAAGTTTTTTCCAAACCTTAAGAAGTGTACTTTTTGCATTGATAAATTGATATTCTTGGGGTTTGTTGTGAGCTCGAAGGGGATTGAGGTAGATGAGGAGAAGGTGAAGGCCATTCGAGATTGACCAACACCAAAGAGTGTTTCAGATGTGAGGAGCTTTCATGGCTTAGCTAGTTTTTACCGACGGTTTGTGAAAGACTTCTCAACCATTGCTGCTCTTTTAACCGAAGTTGTCAAAAAGGAGAAGGGATTTAGTTGGGAAATAGAACAAGAGCATGCATTTAATTTGTTGAAACTGAAGTTTTATACCGCAACTGTGTTGTGTTTGCCTAATTTGGATAAAAATTTTAAGGTAGAATGTGATGCCTCCGGGATCGTATAGGTGTTGTCTTAATGCATGAAAATAGGCCTATTGCAGACTTCAGTGAGAAATTGAGTAAAGCTCAACTCAATTATCCAACGTATGACAAAGAACTTTATACAGTGGTGCGAGCTTTGGAAAAGTGGCAGCATTATTTGCAATCAAAGGAATTTGTCATCAAAACTGATCATGAGACTCTTAAGTACCTGAAAGGACAAAGTAAATTGAGCAAGCAACATGCAACTTGGGTGGAGTTCTTGAAAACCTTTCCATACGTGTTGCACTACAAGCAAGGTAAGGAGAATGTGGTCATCGATGCTTTATCGCGCAGTCTAGATGGAGAGAGGAAAGCTAAGTTGGTTCAAAAGTTACACAAGAAGTCTAAGCAACAAATGGAGCGTAAGAATGAGGTTTATGCACGCCAAGCCAATAGAGGACACAAGGAGGTGATCTTCGAACCCGATGATTAGGTTTGGCTTCATCTTCGCAAGGAGAGGTTTCCTAACCATAGGTGGTCCAAGCTTGATCCACGAGGAGATGGTCCTTTTCAAGTCTTGGAAATGATCAACAATAATGCCTATAAAATTGACTTGTCCGGTGAGTACAATGTGTCCGCTACTTTTAATGTTGCTAAGTTGTCTTCGTTTGATATGGATGCAAATTCGAGGACAAATTTTTCTGATGAAGGAGGGGCTGATGTGAGCAAGGTTACACATGATGAATATATCAACAGACACCGAGATCAATACGACGCTAATCGAGACTTGATGCTACCTCCTAGCCCCGCAAGTTGGACTGGGCTTAAAAGATTTAAAACCGTGTGAAATTCATTCGTGGATCGCGTGGTTGATGATGGACTCTGGAAGAATCAAGATTATCGCTTGCAGCTTCGGTTTGTCAGTTTAAGCTAAGTTCTGGACCCAAACAGCCCTTGACAGGTGCATACGCTAGGCACTCATGCCAGCGCTTGGCCTCTTTTTCTTTGGGTTGTTTTCCTACTGTTTTTTTAGATGATTCAAATAGTATTATTTTACCTATTTAGGCCCAGGATGTTTTCCCACTTTCAAGTTATTTTGACAACTATAAATAGTTGCCTTGACATTAGTTTTAAGGTGACACTTGGATAATTTGAGAGCTTTGTGAGGAATTTCTTCAAGTTTTTGTTGTTTCACGAACCCTAACTCTACTTATCAATTAATCTCAATTGTGGCGTATTGTTTTGGTTCAATTTTCTTGGTTTGCTACTTGGTCTAGGTTGCTTGAACAATTGTGATCCTTGAGGTCTATAAAAGTATCGAAAACCTTGCGTATCTAATTTGTTTAAAGGCTGACGAATCATATCAAGATTAATCTCCTTTCATGCGCTCATTAGATCTACTAAGGGAATATAGGAGGAATGCTATTAAAAACTTGTTCTTTTTAAGAAATCAGTATCAAATTCGGGTATAAAAAAGATTACCATATATAACACAAGATTTCTCCACCAATTCTTTCTAGGCGGCCTTCTCGATTCCAAGCTCTTTCACTACACACGTGACATGTTCCGTGATCGTCACTGATAGAACTCAACATGAGCCCAAGAATGTTCCACTTAGAAGCTAATAATCCTAAGACCATAGATAAATGAATCGAGAAAGAGAAATGGTGCAAGTGAAAGGTTGTATATTGGGCAGTAGCGCAATTCTTCCGGTGGGATTTAGCGGAATTTATTATCAACCAAACTAGTGTAGTATTAGAACAGGACTCCCATTTCCATTCAAGCTCAAGTCGACTTCAAACAATGCTTCGGTCCCATTTTTAGACTTTGTTTGGCCATTACTTAAACACCCTTCAAGTTGTAAACAATCAGAATATAGCCCACTAAGCTTTTAGTCCTGCTGCCATGAGAAAGTGAGTGTACCCGAGAGAGTGCAGGCCTAAAGGATTCACGGTGGACAAGGAATGAAGTTGTAGAATGAAAACCAGAGAATAAACAAAACCATGCGTACTAGAACCTTTATTATATCATATCGGGATACAGACACAAAGGTACAGCAATTAGTTTGCACTAACTTACTCTAATACACTAGGTAATATATGCAATTCAAAAAGTTCCAATTCTACCACACTTAAACCAAAGGGAAAAGGTGATATCTACGTCTTTAGTAAGTTTTAATTGTTACACTCATATTCAGCGCGTATTCAGGACGTAGTTAAAGCCACAGACTTCAAAATTATACTTTGCTGCAGAATATAAGATAATTTTTCTTTATGCTGCAACATAAAACAAGAAAAATTGGGAAATCTCACACTTGATGGCTTGTCCTACGGGAGATGAGTTACTGGCTCTGGCACTCCGAGCATAATTGTAGTGCTGGTACCACAGACTCTCTTAACCAATGTTGTTTCAAGTGGTTTATGACTAAGCAAGTCTGCATCTCACATCAGCAACAACATGTCGTATGTGTGGGGCATGCAATTTACTCTTTTCACATGTCTGTTGATGTCTCCCAACAATGACCTGCAAATAATCGGACTCTCAAGAGAGTTGGATATAGCCTCAGTATCAACTGATTCAACATTCACTAGGTTCCACGAAATTGTACCTTCTATTTTGGCAAGTTCATCTATCGATCTCAGAACAAGTTGACTCTATGAAAACTCTTGTGTCCTTTACGTTAACGTGCACATGCAACATTCCACCTTCATCTCTGCAATATTAACACCAGACTATAAAATATGAAAGAGAGAAGTGCCACGTACTATGCTAGTTAGGATTTCTGAAACAATAACTTTTTCAGTATTTTATCCTTCTGCCATTTGTTTGCTCACAATTACTAAAAGAAAATGCCAAATGGTGTACAAATTAGAATCACTTGTTACAGGAAATTCCAAAGATCGATGTGAAATTGTCCAATGTGTAAATGCAGGAAAAAGAACAAGTTTAACTGTTTCAGCTCTAATGTAGGCTCAACTCTAAGAAGTTTCAACCCTTCATTCGACACACGAAATCCTATGTTCTATTTAAGGTGTTAACGTCCAACCTTGTTCTATTTAATTTTATTTACACATTTATATGGGGACGAGATTTAATGGAATATGATAGGAACTAGTTTATAAGAATAGAGGATCTGTTCCTTTCATTAGAACATAACCTTTTAGACAACAAAGTATGTGGATGTTGCATATCTAAATTTTAGTAGGATTCCAAGATCATCGAGATAAACCAAAAATACTTTTACAATTATTCACCTCAATGCCCTACCAGCAGTTACCCAACTTCCCTCAGTTGAGGGAAGAAGACTAAAACATACTCGATATGCCACTCCCTGTGAAAAAGTAACCAACAACTTCCAGCAAAATCTTCTTCTGTAAATGCAACTTGCATGGTGGAAGTTCTTTTTAGAACATAATGAAGAATGGTCCACAATTGACGGAAGTAAAGCCCATTAGCTGGAAGTTGGTTGCAACTTAACGCTAGATTAAGAAACAGCTAAATCCAAGTTTACTGGGATTGCTTAAAAGCGGCTAATTTTAAAAATACAAAGCAGCCATCAAATGATTAGTTCAAAAGTATTAATTTAAACAGTTTGAGGACATACAACTCCATTTATTCATGGGCCATAAACATTGTGTAAATGTAATACAATTTTATGACTATCACATTGCATGGGCAAAACAACCCAGTCTTTTGTGTCTGGGAAGAAAAAGAAGGGACGGGGCATGTTATTGGGAAGTAGCAACAAGGATATTTAGAATATAATCTGAGCAGTGAAGAAACATACTTTATGTGCGGTCAATCGAGTATCTCCTTCACCTACAATGCACCAATCAGAGGCAGAACTCTTTTGGAGGTTTCCTTTAAGGACCTCAACATCAGCATAAGGATTCCATTCACAAGTATGAACCAGCTTGACTTTACCCCTAATAAATAAACAAAGAATTCAGACAGAGCAAAAAGAAAGATATCATTTGAAGTAAGTTATCAAAAATTAGGAGGGCACAAAACAATTATGTGGATAATCAAGCAATGACATTATGTCCGTGAGAATTTCACAATAAATGAATGAACTCAATTTAACATGTTATGCTCAAGGGATCTTCAAAGCCAACTTATTTCATGATAAGAATTTTCCTGGGCAAATCGGCATAACGAATGCCAATTCAACTTGATATATCCACTTTGGGTGTATATATATATATGTAGAGAGAGAAAGAGAGACCAAAAACAAACTATATATGTAGAGAGAAAGAGAAAGAGAACCTAAACAAACTGCAAACCTTGGCTTATAGCATAGTAAGCTAAAGTACCTGATAACGAATGGCAACACAAAGCATAGAATACCAGCAAATAAATCCATTATAGCAAACTAATCTAAATTACCTTATAAGGAATGGCAACACAAAGTATCCAATCCCACCAAACAAATCCACTATAGCCTGATCTTCACTTTTCAGACAAGACACAGGTAGAGATTACCACATGAGTGAAGGGTTTTGAGGAGCCCAAGGAGAAATTAGACTGGATTCAAGTGAGTTTATATATAACTAGAATATCATATCTCAACCAAAATCTTGAGACAATATGTTATATGTCATATATTTGTAAATAACTCACTTCATTCTTATTTCTCTTTCTGATATGAGATTACACAATTTGTGAATTTTCAATAATAAGAACAAGCACTTAGTGGTGGAAAATTGGGACAGAATTTGGTCTTATAGTAGAATAATTATCAAATTTTTTCTTAATTTGATTTTGCAAAAATCAAGACTACTTTAATTCTATAAAATAATTAACACATAAATCAGAATAAAGCGCGAATTAATTCATATCTTATTTTGAATCTCGATCATTTTCTGGTCTATCCCTTGAATTATTTTTAAAATCAGTTTATCTTAACTATCGTGCCCGTATAAGTTTTTGACCTCTAACAGTATCTACATAATAAGTTGAAATAACTATGTAACTCTTACAAAGAAGGTTAAGCAAAGAGTATTAACTCTATTAGAGCTTAAGCCTATTTATAATAAGTTTTGGACATTTAGCAATTTAATTGAAAATAAATTTTAAGTTCAATTAAACTTTAATTAAAATTATAAATAATTCTACTTAAATGTCAATTATATAAGATCTAATATCTCATATTGATTCTTATTTATTAAATATCTCATATTTAATTATAATATTATCAAATTTTGCAATCAACTTCAACTTAATTAAAATTTCTTCTCTCTATTGACAGTAGATACAAATTATAACTCTAAATTATATTTAAGATCAAATAAATTAAACTTTTTTAATTTATCTTTAATTTTATGATTAAACAATTTATATACAAAGACAAAATTGGTGTCTAACAATATATCATGACACCTAAATATTTAGGAATATGAAAGTGACTTTAACTAACCTTTTTATGTATGATTTTTCACATAATTCAATCATTTCATCTTACAATGTTTTGATTAGACATAGAGTATGAAATTAATGTCTACTTTATTTTAAATCCGATCATATTATTTCTCCACCATTAGTTATCGATTCAATTAGTGACATTTTAAAACTATTTATAATATGTCATTCCACCTTGACTAAGGATTTTCTAAATCAATATTAATTGAAAACAATTAAACATTATCCCACTACAACAAGGTAGCCTTTTATCCATTTTTTAAGCGACAATTTTAAAGGTTGTGACTTTGGCAACGTTTTTTAAAATCTTCACTAAATAGCAAGTCTTTGGTGATAATTAAGTAACATCGTCACCAAATGGTGACGGCTTTTGAAAATTATTGCAAAGAGCTTATGCTTTGGCTACAATTTCATAAAATTGTTGTGAAATGCATGACTTTTGGAAACAATTTTTAAAATTGTCACTAAATGCATGACTTTTGGCGACATTTTTTTACATTGTCGCTAAATGCTTAAGTAACCAAATGACTCTTATTAATGATTGTGAATTCGCTAACTTTGACTTGATCATTTGGTGACTAAACATCATATTAATACAAATAAAATAAATATTATTAACAATGATTCTAAGTCTAAAATAAATTTAGCTAACAACAATATCAAATCATTTCAATAATTTATGCAACTATAAACTCAAATTAATTAATATTACGTAGATTCATAATTTTTATTTTTCTCTTTTAAATTATGTGATTTGACAATTTTATATGTTGTAAAAAATTTTCAAATAATTTTAACATGAAGTTTGTAATATAATGATATATGATTCTTACAGAAAAAATAATAAACAATAACATATGGTAAGTAATATAATATAATGAAATATAGTAAGTAATATAAGATTTTAATGACAACTTTAACAATTCTTATAGAAAAAACACGAAACTCGATAGATAATGAAGTTCACACCTAATACATCAAAGAGAAAAATATATAATTATTTTGTTTTTGGATTCTAGGTGACATGAGTCTCTGTATATAAGGTAAAAGCGTTCCCCATATCTGGATCCCTAAGGAGGCTTCTTGTATGTTCGAAGGCATCAATTGAAACAGACAAAGATCTCCCCCCATCAGTTGGTTTATTGACACTCTCTTCGAACAACTTCTTTGTTTTAACTAAATTAGCAGAAGATATATTGAACGATTTCTCAAATACAATATGTAACAATGAATTAGATGAACTGCACGTACAATGCATTTCACCTAAGGAACAATTAATATAGAAAAATCACCTTAATTTCTTCACAGCCCTTGAAAAATTAAATCCTAAAATCTAAAAAAGATATATCAAATGGTATAAGGAACCCAAATTCAAACACATGCATGCCCTATTGAATGACTCCATCATTGACACAACAAACAGGAATGGTTTTCACAATTGATGACTGTTTTAAAACTACTGATTTACCTAAACCTGTATAGACCATCGAACATCTTCACTACCTCTATTTTCATCTATGTTCTCTTGAAACTTTGAGGAAGTTTACACAACACATAGTATATACAATCATACATTCATTTAATAACTTCTTAATAGAAAATGAGATATAAGTAATAAAGAAAGAGAATGAATTCGAATGATACTAAAAAACTTAAGGAAGAAGATCGAACATTGTTGTCAAGCGGTGATCACTTTGGTAAGCAGATTTTTTGTGAGTTGATATGTTCTTTAGTAGGGAGAATTCTGTCATATACCTCCCATCGGAGCTCATTTCTATCATTGAAAACTATCCGTCATGTCAACATTTCATGATGAATTTATATTACAGTTTTATTTTTAAAATACAATAGAACAAAAACAAGTCATAGATATAATCAATATAGAAGTAGAGTGCACAATTAAATAAGGAAACAAAAAATTATATAAAGTTATATGAAATTAACAAAATAATCACAAAAAAAAGAGTATCAGAACTTCATTTTTTAACTAGCCAAAAATCCCCTGTACAAGCACATTCTAAGTTTGCCACTCACCCTTAAGGAGTAATAAAACAAAAAGCATATGACACAGATTAAAAAATGATATGACATCTTTAATAATAGAAGACTTCTTATTTGAATGTTCTTTTCACATCTGACAAACATAAGTCACAACCTACGTAAATACAGTGCCAAATTATACACCATATACCATATAACTTTTTTAAGGTTTCTATCATCAAATCTAATACAAAGATGCTTATAAATTAAGGTAAAGCTCACTACTTATCTTTGTGTAGGTGTGATCAATCCAAGCTTAATTTTGTACATGTATATCAATATAATGCTTTTTTTAACCAGAAGCATCAGCAAGAGAGAATATCTTAAACCTAAACTTATAACAAACAATAGAAACATCGTGAAAAAGAAGAAACATTGAGGAACTGACTTTAGAGATCTTAGATAATCATTCACGCACACAATTACCCCACTTCCCTGCAAATTTGTTCTAACATTCTAGCAATGTAAAATTTTTGATTTTTAACTGAAAAAACTTCATATGATAATAGTTATATAACTAAGAAACATAAAAACATATAATCTTAATAAGCCTCCAAAAAGAATATGAATGTACACTATCATCTCCAGCAGTGGTAGTGTTGAAGGAAAAAGTTTTAATAGTTAATTCAATCCTCATAATATGAAGTATAAGCAAAAACTAGAGAAGTGAATAGAGTTGAACAATTACCTGGGAAAGGAAGAAGATGAAGAAGAAGAGGATGGAGAGTGAAGGTGGGTGTATCGATAAGGCCTGGGTTATTACTATTGTTGTTGTTGTTGTTGCCTACTTAAGGTGAAGAGAGCAAGAGTGAGTTTTAGGGATTGTTGATATTAAATGTATTTCCATATAAATCCTCTTGAACCTTCCAATTCATCTGGACCATTGATGTAAATCCTAATGAAACTCCCTAGAATGTTTGTTGCTTGCAGAAAT
>JANITW010000234.1:27626887-27638437 GCA_027564335.1 Erythroxylum williamsii | reverse complement strand
AAATGGAAATCAATATCAAATATTAATATCATATTTATCAACATCAAATTTAATATTATTCTCAATGATTCCAAGTCTAAAAATAAATTTAGTCAATAATAATGTCACTTCAAAAATTTATAAAACTATAAACACAAAATTAATTAATATTACATAGATTTAAGTTTTTTATTTTTCTTTATGAAAATATATGATTTGACAATTTTATGTAGTGTAAAAAAACTCTATTTATTATATATAAATTCTATACCATTTTACACAATTTCTATATTACATAAATTTTGTTAAATATGTAAAAATATATATGAAAAGATTTGGCAACGATTAATAAAATTGTCTCCAAAGCCTTGATTTAGTGGTACTTTAGTGAAAACGTAGCCCAAAGATTATACCTTTAGTAACAGTTTTTGTAGATCGTCGCAAATAGTCAACCTTTTGACAATGTTTGTCTTAATTTGTTTCCAATGGTTTACCTCTTGGCGACAATTCCATGAAATCATAGCCAATGGGCTAACCTTTGGGCGACATTTTTCTAAATTCGTCACCAATGGTCTACATTTGACAATGTTATTTTTAAATTGTCGCCAAATGAAGAAAATCATCCCAGAATCCAGTAAGAAGAGAAATCGGAGTGAGAATACTGTAACAAGTGGAAGTAGGCCCAGGAAAACCAAGAATCGATACCGGTTGGCTATAGTTCTTAAATATAACTTGAAAATGACTTTGTTTTTTATCATTTTCCCTTTAATTTTTGCTTTGAAGAGCCTTGAACCTCGTTCAACTTCATCGTTCCTAATTCATCTTCTCTAACTATCTATCCGTCTAGGAAAGTCATCTAACTTATGTTTAGTTTTTAAGTCCTGCTTTCATTGTCTGAGTTTTTGTGTTTAGGTTTTGTGTTTTGTTGCTCGTTGTCTCAATTTTGTGTATTATAGTTTGGAAGATGGTGAATGTGTTCATAATGGGATGATTAAGGCTTAGATGGATTAGAAAGCTTGTTTAAGGACAGTTGATAATGTGTTCAATGAAATTTCTATTAGAGACAACTTGCTTTTGTTTGAATTGTTTGTGACAAATTAATAGAGCATTCAAAACATATATTGGGTAACTAAAGTGATTAAAAACCCATAACACACATTTAACATCTAAATACTCAATAATATCTTTATTCAACATATGACCTTATATGTGACATATTCAAATGTAAATGTAAATATACAAGTTCAATGTTTAAATGCAATCTGCAATTTACATTCATAATTGTAGCTTTAATTACTAGGCACATCCCCATGCTCATTAAGTTCCTTTTTTCACCAAACCCTTTAATTAATTCAATTCAAAATTTTTATCAACCATTAGTGAATCTAGGCAATGCTTCTTTGAGGACATTGATCTCTTTTATTCAATGTATCATTCTTAGAATATTGCCTTCTTCAAGTTTAATTATAAGGATTGTGATAGGTAGTTCTTGTTCCAATTCTACTTTAATGCAAGGGACAAAAGAGCAAAACAACTCCTAAGGTTTACACTGACGTCTGAATTGGACCCTAACATTTCAGGGTGTTCAAAGTGAACCTTGACTACTAACGATGTTAAACCTCTGTTAGTTAACTATTGAAGTTGAAAATTTTTTACTGAAACTTTTTTTTAAAATTAAAGTGGGAACCAAAGTTGTTTTTTTTAAGGCTCTAATTTCCTAGAACTCCTCACTCTCCTCACTAAGACATGCAATGTAGTAGACACTTAAAAAAAACTTCAAAGGTATGCTCATTAGGACTCAATCTCACCTTCTCCATTTCAACATAAGCTTTAATATCTTCTTCGAACTTGCCCGATTGTTTGTAACCTTCAATCATACCATTAAAAGAGTCTCTGTCTCTTATTATCCTAGACTCGCTCATCTTTGTCAATACTACTTCAAATTCCTAGTACAACCTACCTCTGGTAAACATGTTAATTAGTAAATTGAAAGTCTTAATTATAGGCATGCCTCCCATTTCATTCACGGTATTCAACATAACAATAACCTCCTTATACAATGCAGCCTGTCTATAGGCTTTAATAATGCCTGGAACTATCTCATTCTCACTTATATAAAGCAAAATCTTCCTAGCATCTTCGTACATGCCTCCTTTCACATAAGAGAATATCAATCCCTCATAAGTTCCCATATTTATCTCAATATTATCCTCAACCATATCATTGAATAAGGTCACCACCTCCTTAAAGTACCCACCATCACCAAATAATTAGATAAGAATATTATAGGTAGTAGCATCTGCTTCATATTGCTTACTTTCATTTCTAAGAAACATCATCATGCCTCTCATATCTACCATACAAAATCAACATCATACTATATGTGGCCGCATTTGGCACACAACCAGCAACTTGCATCTATCTAAACACTCCCAGTACATCCTTTATATTCACAATCTATCATAGGCCTCAAATAACACATTACATAAGGAAATTTTAGGTAAATTTCCACTCGATTCCACTTTCATAAGTAACCCACTGACTTTCTCCAACCTATTCAATTTCCCAAAAGTCTCAATCATATAACTATAAGTGTTAATATCAAGCAACATCCCACTTTCATTCATAGTCCTAAAAACCATCTCAGCCTCATCCCCCAATCCCTTACCAGCACAAGCACTAAGTAGTGTGTTATAGGCTACTATATCAAGTTGTATTCCTTCTTGCCTCATTTTCACGAATAAGCCCAATCTAAACTTCATCTTATAATATCCTACCTCCTAAAATTCTTAAGAGATTAAACTATTAGATTGAGTCAAATGAGTTATTTCATTTAAGAATTTGCAAGGTACATTTCGTTCACATGCATAATATTCGTATACACATATGAATCATGATTTAGAAAACATTACGAGATAGTATATGCACTTAATTGACATATTCTAGGGTATGGAATGAAAATGAATGTGTTATGAATGTGCATTCCTGATGTTTTGCATTTTGATTTACCAATAACATGAATTGATGGATTATAATTAGTGAATCAAAAATTTATCGTTACAATTGAGCAATTGATGAGGTGATATGTGCATCTAGTCTAAGAAAAATGTTAAAGAGAAAAACAAATTGATACATAAGAATTTAAGTTGTTAGGCATGTGGCATTAAAAATAAGTGACAAATGACTTAGTTAAATGGATGACAAATGGCTTGAGTATAATTGCAATAAGTGGCCCTTTACATTTGTGATAAATGACACTTTAGACTTGTGACATGTGGAGTTTTAGCATGGTGACATATGTAGCTTTACAAATGATAACATATGTAGCCTAATAATTGGTGACATGTGTAGCCTTACAAGTAGTGACATATGTAGGCTTAAATGAGTGACATGTGGAGTCTAAAGTAAGTGACATATGGACCAATAGAATAGTGATATATAGACCAATAGAAGGGTGACATATGAACCAATGGAATGGTAACACATGGATTAATTTAACCTTCTTGAATTTTCTAGATAAAATGGATGAAAAGGCAATAAAAGTGAGAGTGAAGTTCATCCATAAGGGTACAAGAGGGAGAAAAATGAAAATGAGAAGAGAAGGAGAGAAAAAGGGGAAGAGAAGAGGAGTAGGAAAAAAGTTTTCAAGGTAAGCTGAAATTTTGATTTCAATTTCATCTTTCTCTTTCGATCCGTATTTCATATTTTAGAGCACGAATTTGAAGAAACTCAAAGAACGAAAGTTGTAGATATAAGTCTTAACCTGATCTCTGTGAAATTTTCTTGACAAAATAGTGGCTAGAGCTTGGGTTATGCTTGTTTCCCTAACAATGCCTGTAATAGACCCCTGTGTAGGAACCTTGTATTATTTCCTAATTTTTGAGGACCTTAGAGTCTGAATTGGTGAAAGTATAAAACATAAAAAATGATTATTGATGTCTTATTAATGCTTTTCTGAAACCATTTTGTTTGGAAATGTATTAATAATGATTTATTGAGGGTTGAGTATTGGTTACCAGTCTCTTTCTTACCAGAAATAGGACATAATTTGGTTGGAGATTATATTTTAAATGGAGATATTGTTTATGTAATTTTTGTACATATTAAGAGTAATGGAAGTCTAGTTTATGGAGGTATAGGAATTATGACATTTGAATTTTTGTAGAGAGGGTTATGATTAAAAGAAGATAGCATGCTCATAAAAGAACATTAGGAAGAAAAGGATGTAAACATTACACATAAGGTTAGGTTAGCTTGATGGTTGAGGAGACACTGAGCTGAATTAGTAAGTAAATTATTAACCTATTGACATATGTTAGAATAACATTTATGATGATTGATTAGGGATGAATTTGGTTGTATTGGTGTATGAATATGAGATAGATGTTTGAGTAGTAAATGTACTGTAAATTTGTATGTATAAAGGTTCGTGAGCAGTGGATCAAGGAGTTCGTACCGAGAATTGTTGAAGTTAAGGAAGTGTATACCTTCATTTGAGGTGAGTTTGGAAAACCATATCTCTCAAATGAGATTAGGACATCCCAAGACATGCATGATGACTTGTGTATGAATTTTGAACCTAGGTAATGAATAGTAGAATTGAATCTCAAATAGATGCTAGTATACTTGCATATTTAATAAACGAAATTGTTTTGAATAACTCTTTGCACTTGGAGTGCAATTGATGTTTTTATTACATATTTTGGGAAATTATATTATTTTCAACAAAACTACATTTGAAGTGCAAAGGACAACATTTTATTTTTTGAAACTACATTTTTTAACAACTTTGCACTTGGAGTGCAAAAGATGACTTTTATCGCATGAAATAATATTTTGAAACTTACATATACATAATCGAGTCATGTATGTTGCGTGTATGTATTCTCTTTCGGCTTAAAGTCATGGCAAGGTTCCATTTTATCGGTTGGACAGATAAATAAAGACATGGTGCCTTGCTTGATTTTAGTATTTAATATTTGTATATGACTTTTGTGATTAGCGAGGTAACGATTAGCTAATCGTGTGCTGGGCACAACAGATTAAGCAACTTCTGTACTCTTGATGTTGGTACATAAAAGTCAAGTCCCCGTATCAACACTTTTCTACAAGAATTACCTAGAGGTCTAGTTATCGACGAGGTGATCACCTAGGATCATAATGCTCTTGTCGACCGTAGACCGGACTCACCAGGGATGAAAGTCAAGCCAACACAAGGAGTCGGTGGGAGTACACACTAGTTTGGCCGACTAGTGGCGACACACATTATTGTTTTGGCCTATTTTGAGATTTGGTTTCCTGACGAGATTTGATTTATACATATGATGTTTTTCTGTTTTATGTACTGGAACTGAAACCTATGTTCACTGGATGAGTGGTTAATAGGCTAGCCTATGTGGTTCCTAACCAGTATATGTTGAGTCATAGGCTAGGCCTATGTGTTTCTATGTTATGTATGTTCACTTCATAGGTAGTTATGTGCATACTAGATGCGTGAAAAACCCGTCGTTAGGTTGTGTGTCGGGTTTTGTTTACGATATATGTTTTTTATGCTCACTGAGTACATAGTATACTCACCCCCTCTGCTTTTCAAATATGCAGGCTAATTTGATGAGTTTAAAGCTCGGAGTGTATCGTGCGGTCTTTTGACATTTTTGAGATTTTTGTTGTATCATGGCTTATGAACTGTTTTCATTAAGTTGGTTATATTGATATGTTTTATGATTTTGTAAATTAACTCTTGACTATCTTGTAGTTTGTAAATGACCTTATGTATGAACCTTTGTATTGTTGTAATTTTTCTTCCTCGCGCTAGCGAATAAATTTCTGCACTTCTCCGCACGTGCAACTCGAAACCTTCATATAGCTGCCCATTTCGTCCCACATTCCTTTCAATTTGGTATAATAAGCCATGACCGTCATGCTTTATTGTCTGAGTAAGGCAATTTCTCCCTTCAATTCGTGAATTTGTGGAGCGGTACCAACTGAAAAATGGCCTCACAGATCGCGCCAAACCAATTTAGCAGTCTCTTCATATGCATTGCTGGGCTGAATGGATTTGTTAATCAAATTGAAAATCCATGAAATTAACATTAAGTTGCACGCCTTCCAATTGGTCGCTTTAGTTGAATCAATTGCTAGTTTATTCAAGGTTCCATTAATAAACTCTAACTCATTATTTGCTCTCAAAGCATTCACCATAGCTTTTTCCTACATTTCAAAATTATCTCAATTCAACACACACATCATAATCATCACTCTCAGGTTGGCAAAAAGAGACAAGAAAAATGGCGAAAACATGTCAACCACCTTCTTTTCTACCATTGGATAAGGGAGGGGACACAACTTCCACAAAGATGAATTGTCAATGAGATTTTTGAATGAAGGAATGACATCAGTACAATAGTGATGATTGAGAGGCCATTTTTTAAAACCTACTCTGATGATTGAGAGGCTATTTTTTAAAACCTACTCTGATACCATAAAAAAGAACAAAGAGAACAACGAAAAGAACAGAGAGAACAATTCACTAGATTACTGGATATCGTTGGAAAATAACCTAAAACCAAGTTACAAAATATATACAAATCTTTGAGTCTTAAAGAACGTAAAGCCCTAAATAAAGTATACTGCCAAAATAAGAACGTAAATATACAAACTATATACACCATGTCACAATATTGCTTCATCAAATTAAGAAGTAGAAAACTAAACAATATAAGGTGCTTAATTGATTGAATAAATACATGGAAAGGTTCAAGTTTTTCTCTCTCTCTCTCTCTCTCTCTCTCACTCTCTCTTTGTTTTAAATCAAAGCTTCCACGGTCAACAAAGAAGGCATGGATGGAATTAGAGCATGCTCTATAAGACTTGTTAGAAATTAGTATAGTTGGTTTGGTCACTGGCGATAGAGAGAGGATCCGATGGTTAAAATGAATATACAAATCACATCGAGTTAAGTTGAAATTAGGTTGGGATCAATTTTCAAGCAAATTTTGAATTGCATAAATCAAATTGAAAATTTAGGTAGCATAAATCAATGCCTATCAAACTTTAGATTGAGCTCAAAGTACACAATTAAGAAATTAGGTCATATCAATTGTGAGTCTAATTAAGCGAAACCCATTAGCATCCATGACTCCATAAGCACTTATTAAAGGCATTTTATAAAGATATTAACTCAATCTAAGTCCACCTAAATTCAATTTGCTACTTCTACAATATGTGCCCCTTGACATTTCTGAATTTGATTTGAAGTCTGTAGAAAACTAATATATCAATCCAATAAGCGGAAATCAGACATTTGACTGATGGGCATCCACAAAGATGTAAATCAGTTTCAAACGAACTTGCATTATAGAAAACACGTGTTTGAGCTAAAGGCAGAAGGATTTTTATACAATGTGCTAAAAGAAAAGTTAGAACAGCCTGCATTTTGCTTAACCTAACCACACTATGAACTTAAACACCAAAAAGGTTAGATCCAAGTAACTGATTCGAAAACATCTCACATTAAGTGGCCTCAGAAATTTCTAATGGTCGGTAATTTACATTATCTAACTTCATAACTGAATCCCAAAATTGTGTAGCAATGCTAAAACTATGATCAACCCATCTATGCGATTGTTTTTACAACAAACCTCCTGGAACAATGCATCTCTCATCTGATTCTTACAAATCAATTGAATGCCAATATTTTACAAACCCATGTTGAATTACAGTTACATCTTTTCCTCCTAGACTGCACTTTAACATAATAAACATGCACTCCAGGATCGGATGGGATCCCTATCTTCAAACCCTTTCAAGTAAGATCTGATTGCAAGGTGCTCTGCAGCGTATGTCATGAACGATGCTAAAACTAGACCTCCAGCAACCATCAAAGCTAGCCTGTATAGAGGTCATATATCATTATTGCATTTTCCTTCCCCCGGAGAAACTATATATCAAACAACAATTGATCATCTAAACTTTGCAGTTTTAAATACCCCTAGTCAGCATATTATTACCTTGCAAATAGAGCAGTAATCCCAAAAATACAAGGTAAAGAAGGGGTAACAACAGCCAAAATTGCCATCCCTAGCCAATAATGACAAGTACTAGAATCACTAAAAGATCCTTGACGCTGATGACCTGTGAAAGATATCAAAACTATCAATCAATTCCACCAGTTTCTACCAAAATGGAGTTGTCATAAAGTAAGATGTTAAGTACCTTTCCCGGAGTCATCATCAAGAGATTCAGGGGAAAGTGATGCATCATGAGTTGCCACCATCCTTCCCCAAAGATGGGTAAAATAGAGAAAACCCCCAAATAACAGAAAGAAAATTGTGAAGGTCCACTCATACATTAAAAGCAAACCAGTCCATGGCACCACTTGACGAGGCACAATCGCAATACTAAAAGCAAGTGACACCAAAACAGCCGTAAAACAAGCAACTATGGATAATCCACCCAAATATGTTGGTACCTTAGCCTGTACAACATTAGAGAACTGCTTAACACAAAACAGAAGTCCAGGTATAAGTAAAAAAACCAAAGAGCAAGTAACTAGCTAAACCAAACGAAACTGATCTCGATGTGAATAACCACATCCATCAAAATTGACTACAAGGAAGAGAAGCTAACTTTATGGGGGGAATTAAATGCTGATGATGAAGAAACGCCAGAATAATTAATTGCTCCGTAGGATATGATTCTGTAGTGGATATGCCTAATAAGATCGAGAAATGAACTTCTACCAAATGTCCGTGCCTGCAAAAGAAATACTTAAGCATCTGAAGAATGTATGCAGTCATAAGTCCATTATCACAATTGAAGATTGAACAGTTTCTTACCTGAAGAAAAGAATGATAATAACAAAACAGTAGAGTACATAATGGCAGGAAGAATAGAAATCTGACGAGATAATAATCCTTTGGATTTCCGCCACCACCAGTTCCAGGAAGGGATTCTTCAAGCTGTTCCCTAACCATCTGCATCATTAGCAAGCAAAATTATAAAACTTAAAACATTTTTATCCCTACTTTTCCACTGCAGAAAGCATGATTACAACAAACTTCAATTTCCCTCACATAAATGCCCATAACTACATGAATGTTCCTATGATCAACCTGTGAGTTGAAGTAAGCCCGTCTAACAGCCAATAATCAACTTAAAATTTATAAAATATGACACACCATCCTCTTATGTATAACCCAAACAGGAAAGGAAAAGGATTGCCAACACTAATGTTTCTCCACACAACCAAAACCACAAGCCCCTTTCCCCCGCTCCTCTCCAACTAAATAAACTCCCAAAAGGAGAAAAAGAAGAACAAATTACAAAAATATATGAGAATAATGGGTAAGGGATCCAAGAACAACTGGTTCTGAAGATAAAAAATTTGGCAGTTAATGAGACCAAATGATAGAAAATACCTGCCAGACGTCAACTGGCTTTAAGAGCCAAGATGTCCACCAATCCCAAGGTTTAAGAGGCCCAAGTGTGTAGTGGATAACACGGAGTTCACTCTCATCTACCATCCACTGCAATTAAAATAAGAACAAAGGAAAGAGCATTAGTCAACTACTAAAACTCACCACTTAATCAACCAAACAGAGCTCAAGCAATTGAAGATAGTAGTAGGAATCGTTCTTAGAACCATAACATACCAGCAATTGCGTAATGCAAACTGATAAACTGCTAATCAAAGCCACTCTAGTTATGGTACTAACAATTTAAAAATTGAACCAGAAAACTGAAGTGGGCAAGGATAAGGATCAATAAACCCAAGTTGAACCACAGTCGCACTGGAATCAAACTGGAGCAAAAATAAATAATAAAAAGATATACAATCACATTTTAAAAGCCTAATATGTTACTAAGGTCAGAAAAAGTATGATAACAGTGGCCTTATACGTAGTACAGGGACTTCAGCATTGCCTTAAGGTGACAAGTTAAAATACTGCAACAGCTGCTTTTTCCTTTTCTTTCTGAAACCATCTTCTGTAAGGTAAAAATACATATCTATGGTGCAGAAAAATTAGGATTCTAAGCCGTGCTAATAATATTCTAATAAAAAACTTGTTTACACTGTTTGATACCCTTATTAGACTGCTCATGAAGTATTAATAGTCAAAAAAACAATCAAATTGTTTCGGAAACCTATAGGATCTTTAATCAAATAACAGTTCAAGGTCATTCCCTTGAATATAAGCAATCACCTATCTAGATATGCCTAGTATAAACATGCACATATGTTAAAAACGTTACCTTGTTGGCAAGCATGTAAAGACCAACATCAGCATTATAAAGGGTTGAGAGCCGCTCCATTTCAGGTACAGGCCTAGAATGCAGCAATTCCTGGGGTAGAAAAGGTTCAAACACGTGTGCATTTGGGAAGTCAGGATAATATGAATTCAGGAACCCCTGATCTCCTGTTAGTACAAAGAGAGGAAAGATTATATGTTGACAGATCATAGCCTCTGAAAAGGAGATAGAGAGGGAAAGAGGAAGGTGAATTTGATATAGAGTATCAAATTTATATCAACCAAGAATAAAGTTATCCATCTTAAAAAACACTAGTTTAATTTATCAAGGTAACAACAAGATTAGATGCACATGATCACAAATCAAGAAAGCATAAATAACATCTTGAGAAATGGAATGGAGAATGCTAAAAAGATAAAGGTTGACAATAAAAGTCTTCAAAAGTGACGCATCCAACCAACAGAAGCAAAGATATCTACTTCGACACACAAAAGATAGTACTTCACCTCCAGTATATGACTGCAAAGTGTTAACTTTGCTCATCATGTCATTGAAAACAACTTGCGATGGTTCCACAACCATAACTCCAGAATTTAACCTCTCTGAATGCTTCAGGTTAGCACAGAACTTTCCACATTTGAAAAGATCCTCAATGCTTTTCAACACTATAGTATCTGCATCAAGATATACAACTGGACAAGGAAGAAACACGTGTTAATCAAGAAATGGGCAGCATCAACGAGAGTTGGATGATTGTTTTGCACCAAAAATGAAATGGAAACCAATAATGACAAAAGATATGCAAAGAATTTTAATGCGAGCGACACTAAACAAAATAAGGGATTCATTGCATGTAGGCTTCAATCAATTACAAGAGCTGGAGCTTCAAACAATGTGGAGGCAAAACACTCATTTTTGGCTGGACACACCCTCACACAGTGGCATATCCTAGACTTTTCCCTTCCTTGGATGCAAGAGTTGGAAGTTCTAATGAAGGACACGATTTGACAAATGATTGTTTGCCAACCTGTATAACTCTTGGGAAAGCAAGTTGTGAAGACATGGTCTTGTCTCAGATCAGTCTATCTTAACAAAAATTAGAAAAGGATCCAAGGCTTCAAATATGGGTGTGTCTCATAACATGTTTACTTGCAATAAAATTTTTGTAAACACAGCTTAAAAGATAGCCATGTCCTAGTTTGTGTTTGCTTGAATCCTAATTGTTTTATGGTATTAAAAGGTTGTTTCTATTTAGTTTTAAGAAGTTTTTTTACACCTTTATTTATTGAGACCATGGAGTGCTTCTTGTCTTTTTCTTCA
>JANITW010000234.1:27575492-27590405 GCA_027564335.1 Erythroxylum williamsii | reverse complement strand
TATTATTATTTTAAAAACTTTGAAAAAAAGGAGAAAATGAGAGGTGGAAGGGAGAGAGTGAGATTTTGAAAATTGTACAAAAGTGTCTCCCAATTTTTTAAAATTTTTGATTCCGGCTGGTACCGACCGATATTCAAATCTGATACCCAAATTTAAAATACTGTACCAATTTTGGGTCAGTACAATATGGATTTCATAACAGTGTTTATAACTAATGGATGAAATTTGTTTAATGTACTAATATATCTTTTTACTTCAATTGATCGCCTTAGTATAATTAAATTATGTTCAGTTTGTTGATGAGAAAGAAGAGTTGAAGAGTAGCCAATAATTGGTTGACAATTATTAAGTTGATTAGTTGGGGTAAGAGAATATTAAACTGTTAAGAGGTGAGTATATAAAGTATCCTAACTAATAATCAATAAAATTTTCTTCTTTTCTAAAATTAAAGTGTATAATTTCGGTTAGAATAAATTTTCATTTAAATTAATAATAATGGTTGAGATTTCATCAAGATAATTGCTTAAAATTTTCTTCTTAATAAAGTTAACACGTTTTCTTATAGACCTATTTACTACTACGGTTCACACTTTTGATCCTATACGTCATGATAGGATCTAAAATTAACATATCAAATTTAAATTGATCGAGTTTTAAGTTAAGTTCAAATTTAAAAAATTGAACTTGTTCTAACTTGAATTGACTCGATAAAATGATGTCATTTTATTAGTAGCGTAAGCTCGGCCAAACTTCTAATTAAGCTCATGTTTAATAAAGGAAACTTAGGTGGAGTCGAGTTAGAATCTAGGTCCAGCTCGACTAATTGTCAATCCTGCTTACTATTACAAAATCAATCTCTTATCATTGAATTATTTTGTCTTTTTTATATGTATTTTTTTTATTATTCTCATATTCCATATAGGGTTGAAGTAGTAATACTTCTTCACAATAAGTTAATCAAATAAATGATACTTTCTACTCGTAATTAATAGGTTTATATTCAAATTTTCACTTATCTAGAAAAATATGTATCATATATTAAAGTCACACTTATAGGATCAATAACCCAATTAAATACTCCAGTTGATGGTTAACTTATATTAAAAATATATTAAGGCTTTCAAATATAATTTGAATTAAGTTTGTCGTTTAATTTTGAGTCAATGGCTCATTAAGTAATTTTTTGAAATACGTGATTTGTAAGATATTATGTGCACCTAAAACTTTGCCTAATATACATTAGTTTGAAAAAATTAGTAGATATGGATTCTAATATTATTTAAAAAAAAGTGTTATATATAATAATTGGTGTATTCCACTAAATGCTTAAAGCTAAATGCATGCCTTAAAGTTTTAAGTGTAATAAAGGGACTAAAAACTAGTAGTTTAAGGACATAGAAAGCTTATTTAAAACATTAACTATCTCATATCACATAAACCTTTTCTCTTAAATGACATAATCCTCCATCTAAAAATTTTCCCCGTACTAATAAATCTCCACTAAAAAAACTTTTTGATTTTATGTTTAATAGATGAAGAATTTGTAATCATCATTTAAAATTTAATCAGACATAGACACACTATTATATTCTTTTCATTATCCATCTAGTTAGATATTATTTAGATGGAAGGGTCTGGATGTCACTCATAATATCTAGGCATGATTCATATTAGAATAATCTAGATATTTAAAAACATCTAGATAAAGATATATAACTTATAATAGTGTAAAGTAAATATTGAAATGTTGGTAATTATAAATATTTGAAATGTATATTATATTTAGTTTGATACAATAATAAATATCCTCCTTTTTTTTCAAAATTAAAGCTTATGAAAATTCTATTCTTATTGGTTCCATATTTGTAACTTATAGTTAAAGAATGTTAATATTGTAACTTCTCTTTTCACTCGTAATAAGATTTTATGTTTGCCCTATTTCTTGCAAATTAAGTTGTAATCTTGCTTTATCGACGTAATCATTCTAATAAGTGAAGCCTAAATAGGATGTATAACTAACTTAGTGTATACCCTATGGTTGTCATTATAAGTAGATTGTAACAACCAAGCCCACCCATCTTCAAATATTGTCCGTTTTGGATTGACCCTTGGGTTAAGCTTCTCACGGTTTTACTTTTTCCCTTCCTGAAAAAACTAGTCTATAAGGAAGAAGTATCCACACCTTTATAAGGCATATTTCGTTCTCCTCTTTAACCAATGTGGGATCTCACAATCCACCTCCTTTAGGGCCCAACGTCCTCGCTGACACAACAAATCGGGAACCGGCTCTGATACCATTTTGTAATAACCCATACCACCCATTCACAGATATTGTCGGCTTTGGGTTGCCCCTCGGGTCAAGTTCGTCACAGTTTTGCTCTTCCACCTCATGAAAAAATGCGTCCTATAGGGAGAAGTATCTATACCCTTATTAGGAGTACTTCGTTCTCCTTTCTAACCGATGTGAGATCTTATAACCCACCCCTTTAGGGCCCAACGTCTCACACTAGTACAACAGTTCGAGAACCGGCTCTGATATTATTTGTAACATCCCAGACTACCTGCCTATAGATATTGTCCACTTTTGGTTACCCCTCGAGCCAAGACTTATGGGTGGGTGGTTTGGGCTGTTACGAATGGTATTAGAGTCGGATCCCAACCTATTATGCTAACGAGGACACTAGGTCCTAAAGGGGGTGGATTGTGAGATCCCACATCTATTGGAGAGAAGAATGAAGTACGCCTTATAAGGGTATAGATACTACTTTCCTATAGACGCATTTTCCTGAGTGTGGGAAGAGCAAAACTGTGAAGGTATTGGCCCGATGAGCAACTCAAAGTGGAAAATATTTATGGGTAGGTGGTCTAGGTTGTTACATATAATCTAAAAGATGAACGAAGATCCTTGTTAAGCAAAAGCTATCTTAGGATCTCAAAGTTATTTTGTGAGCATTGTATCATAAGTAAGCAATATCATATAAAATTTAACACACCAAAATCAAGAACCAAGGTCTTTCTTGAATTGGTTTACTCTTATATATGATAAGCACCAGTTCCATCCCTAGGAGGAGTAAAGTAA
This sequence comes from Erythroxylum williamsii, assembly GCA_027564335.1. NCBI lineage: Eukaryota > Viridiplantae > Streptophyta > Magnoliopsida > Malpighiales > Erythroxylaceae > Erythroxylum > Erythroxylum williamsii. The sequence continues at coordinate 27,587,326 of JANITW010000234.1, read as the reverse complement.
TTTTTTATTTTTCATTGATGATTATTTTAAAAGGTGCTAAGTGTGTCCTATTAACCGAAATCATATGTGTTCTTAGTTTTTAAAGTTTTTAAAGCATGTGTTAAATTGGATTATAGTAAAAAGATCAAATGTTTAAGGACAAATAACAAAAGAAGAATATACTAGAAGTGATATTGATTTATTTCCTAAGTTATAAGGTATCAAAAGGTAGCTCACTATTGCATACGTTTCTCAACAAAATATAGTAACATAGTGGATGAATATAACTATGTTAAAAGAATAACAGAAAATTTGAGAGTTGAAGCTTAAGTAAAGCTTTATGGAAAAAGTAGTCAATACTACCTATTACGTGGTGAATTATGCTCCATCAACTGCAATTAGGTTAAAGACATTAATAAAGATGTAAACTAGAAAGCCAGTAGATTATTGCAGTCTCTGTGTATTTGGAAGTCATATATATGTGATATATAATGCCAAAGAAACTATAAAGTTGGACAAAATTCCAAAAATGCTTACTTTTAGGATATACTAATAGAGTGAAGGGGTAATACTGAAGGGATCTCATTGCTCATAAAGTTATTGTCAATATGGATATCACCTTTATAGAAGATAGATTACAACTAGAAGAAAAAGACAATAACAATTCATAAAGAAGTTTATAGACTACTATATAAGTGGAAAAAGAATTTCAAAACTTCTTGTAAAGCAACATAGGAGCAAGATGTTCAAGAACTAGTTGAGTCTGAAGTTTTATAAGTTTGTTGATTAAATCACATAAAAAGACCACAAAATTGGCACACAAATTATATAATGGAGAGTATTATAGCATACCATCTTTAAGGATATAGAGCTATTAATTCTCTAAAAAGCACTTAATGAGCCAGATGCCTTTTAGTATATGGCAAAATTTTAAGAAGAAACTGCTCTTAATAAAAATGAAATTTGTGAACTTGAACCATTACTATAAGGAAGTAAACTAATTGGCAATAAATAGGTCTTTAAGATTAAGCTGGATATCAAGTAGAGTAATATCGTGCAAGATTGGTGATCAAATGTGGTTTAAGTTATTACAGTCAGAGTAGTTATGGCAATATGTGTTATATTTATCTTATATATAGATAAACTAAATGTAAAAGATAATTTTTTATAGATATCTAAGGAAATTTTATATACTCCAAATAAAAGGTTTTAAAGAAAAAGGAAAAGAGAACTTGGTTTGTATTAAATCTTTATCTGGTCTTAAATAAAGTATCTAGGTGTTGGTATAAGAGTTTTATTCCTTTATTATGAGTTATAGATACAAAAAACTTAATGTAGACCCTTCAGCATAGTTTAAGAGGTTTGATAATAATCATTACATTATCTTACTATTGTATGTATATGAAATATTAGTTGTAGGCTCTAATAAAGATCGTATTAAAGAATTAAAGACATGATTGGATAGGAAATTTTACATAAAGGACTTAGGACTAGTACATAAGATTATAGGGATGGAAATTTTCTAAGAATGAAATAATAAAATGATTTGGGATTCTAAAAAAACTACCTAAGGAGATTTTGGGATGAAGATGAGAGGATGGGGATACCTCAGGTATTGTGAAGATTTGTAGTAGGGAGGTTAATATTTTTCAGGATTTATACAAAGTTGGATAATGCACTTGTAGTAGGAGTAGTTAGTCACTACATGAAAAATCTTAGTAGAGAGCATTAGAATACTCCAAAAAAACATCCTAAGTTATAATAAGGGGGCCATTGATGTTGCATTGCAATATGGCTATGTGTTCACACTAAATGGATTAGAATTTATTATGAAAGGAGTTATGTTTTAAAGCTATAATTAGTTATATCTAATATTGGCATGTAAATTCGGTCCTAGCCTAGTTTGATCAAGCTTTAGGTATGACTTAAGCTTTTTTTAGATTTTAGGCTTTGTTTTAAGCTTGAGTTCGAGCACATGAGCTTGACTTATCTTGAAGCATTACATGCTTCAATTAGTGTGCAAAATAACATCATCTTATACTAGGTAAAACGACATCATTCAATCCTCTAAGTTCTCTTTTTCAAACAAACTTCAACTCTGTAGATTAATTATAATAATTAATCTATGATGTCATATCTTCTCCTCATGCCTCCTTGTAATTCCACTCTCCTTATAATGTTATCCTATAATCTCCATTCTCCTTACTATCTCGATTCTACTTATAGCTCCCAATTCCACTACTTTAGTTGCTCCACTACTCCATAGTTCCTCTCATAGCTCCATTATCCTGGAAGAAATGTTGGAAGAATAGAGAATAAGGAAAGCTTTGTTTCATAATCTCTCTCTCTTTTCCTATTTTTCTTATTGGAACTTCTTTTGTTATAATAATTATTAGCCTTCACAAAAACTCCACAATTGGGAAAATCAATTGCAATTTACCGTTTTGATATTGTTCTTATAAAAGTGAAGGAAGATAGTAATCACAAATTTATAAGATTCTTTATAATGTGACAGTCCTTTACATGGTATTATAATTGGAATTTATGCATATGATCGGAGGTGTAGTCCTTTGGATGTATCGTATAACATTCACAAGTTTCTTTGAATTCTATAAACCACAAGTTTACTTGCTTGGAAATTTTTTTATCACTTAATTAGTTATTATTGCCTTTTTTAATTTGTTTATCATATGATGGATCTTTAGCTTTATAATACTTATCAAAATTCATGTGAACAAAGCCTATACATGGCTATTCATACTTTTATGGGATAATTTTTTGACTTTGTTTGTCTACCTTGTTTATTCATATGCATTGCTTATTAATTGATCACCTTTTATTAGGTAATTATATAATTGGGAAAAGCATTCACTTTCACTATTAGGACGCAACAATTGTCTTAGCACATAGCTCTTTTTCCCTTTTCCCATTTGAATAACAAGTTTATGGAGTTGAGGAACTATATAAAAAAAGGACATATGTTAAATTATAAGCTATAAATGGTTGTGATTCTAGGTTAAGATGAACTGAGGAATCTATTGCTAAAGAACTAAACAAAAGACAATTTAGATATTTTAATGATTATGCCTTCCTCCCGCATGTTCTTTGGAAGCATTTCAAGTGCTCTTACACTTACTACATCATCACGTGTGTTTTAATGTCCTTTCTTACCAATTTGGTCTCTTTTAATTTACTGGAGCAAAGGCAATTTATAACAAAAGTTGGATGCAAATCAAATATGTAGTCTAAATCACTAGTATGTAATGTGAATAATAAGGTGAAATATATGTTTTGTTAAGTTTAAGCAAATTAATTTTTCTAATTAATTTCTCCTGTGCTGAGTGATGTTACGCATCTAATTAATTTGTCTTATGGTCAGTGTTGTTATGCATCTAATCATCTAAGCATCTCATTCATGGAATTTTTATTTCATATCAATTAATTCTAGTTGGTGGCTCTCTTATTTACTTTGTTAAATGTGATTTAGGATTCTACTTATACAATTCATTTAAATAATTATTTAGCTAACATATTTTATAAGATTGAACATAATTTATAATAATTTAAATCACTTAATGATGTTTTAATGATCATTTATATTGATTGTTTCAAATGGATAAACATATTCTTTCAATAGAGAGTTCTAATCTGGTACCAAACAGATACTAGTAGAGATTTTCAATTTAGTACTATGTGAAGCAATGATTCAGGTTGAAGGAGTAACTTCATGGAGAAGTGATGTCTGTAACCACTTCAATAAGATTAGATAAATGGATGGAGTAGAAAAGGACAAATGTAAGTATTTCCATAAGATGTTGGCTGAGACTTCTAAAGGTGGAACATCTCATTTAAAGAGACATATAGAGTCGTTTAGCATAGAGAAGATCATAATAAAAGATTAAACATTTTTTATTTATAATCTAATAAGAGGGAAGAATGAAATGTCTATCACAAAATTATGACAACAAAAAATCAAATTTTTTGCTAGCTAAAATGATTACTAGTGATGAATGGTCACTCTTTACTATTGATAGTAGAAAATTTAGAATGTTTGTTGCCTCAGTCCAACAGACCTACAGGATCCTAACTTAAAATACCTTAAAGAAAAACATTTTAAAGATTTATGAGGATCAAAAGAAAGAAATATTAATCCATTTTTTTAGTATTAATAGATGGGTAGCCATCACATAAGATATATAGACAGTTGACAACCAAAAGAAGGGTTTTACAGTGGCGATGACACATTACATTAACAATGATTGGACTTTGTATAGTCAACTATTAAGGTAAATTATATTATTTGATATTACTACCATTTATTTATTTATTTAAAAGTAAAGAATATTGTATTAGTGAAATGAGTTTTATAATTACATTAGTAGATGGCCTAGTATTAACCTTTATATCCAAAACAATTATGAAGGGTTCAAATGAAGCCAAGTGTTAAGATGATCTTGCACTACGAGTATCATAGGCATCATTATTTATTGATTATATTATAATTGATATTTTCATACCTTTAAATGGTAGGTTTGTTAACGTGTCAGAATTATATATAAGTGAAAGGTTAACAACCACGTTAAGGGATAAAAATAAGGATTGCAGTAGTCCAACTCTAGTTTTAAGTTTAGCTTTAGATTCTGTTTATAAGACTAGTGTTAATCCCTTTTCTAATAATGCAAGAATTACACAAGATCTCATTATAACTTTAGTATCTACTATTGCTTCATAGTTTGCTTTTAGTATTGGTGATTTGATAATTAGTCCTCATCATTTTCAACTTCATCCTAATATTGTAAAATCTTTTATATGTTCTCAAAATTGGTTAGATGATGGAGATATTAAGGGTAATCATATATTATATTGTCTTTTTTATATTAAAACAGATATAAATACAGAGAGTAGTCTTTCAGCTAAAAATTTCTTTGAAAAAATACTTGATAATGAAGTTATATTAAAATTTTGATTATTATATGTTGAATATTCATTTAATACAATTGTTGCATAATTAGGTATAATTTACATGATAATGTTTCTACAAGTGGATAAAGTGGTGCGAACTATTGACGATCTTAATTATAATAATTAGTTAACCTCTTTCCTCTATTTCGGATTTGTTTTCTTTAATCTTTGCTTTTGGATTTACTTTTTTTCATATCGTTACTTTGTTTTTTTACAATGAAAGATATAAATCATTACATGTGTATTTTTATATAGGTTAACAAAGAAAACTTTAAACAATTATCTCTATCCATTTATAGTGATGATGATTTAGTTTTAATAATAAACGTATGATGTAGCTATAGCTAGCACTGATCAGTACTAGTCAATTCTACGAGAACTAAAATTAATAGTACTTTTCATCTTTCTATTGCCTAATCTAACAAACTATGGTGATTACGATTTATCAAATTAAAATTTTAAAAATAAACTAAAATAAATCAACATAATTGATTAACTAGAATGAAGATAAAACTAGGAAACATTAAAAAAAGACAATGGTACTTGGACTTTGAATCCTCCTCAGAAAATTACTCATGCAATCATAATTTTACTATTTAATTTAATATATAATTTAGTCGATTTGTAAATATCACTATTAGGTTTAAACCTAATCTAAAGGATTTATATCAACATATCTCTAAATTTACATACAACTCCTTTCAATTATAGTATATCTATTCATATAAAAGGATTTCTCATTCCTTATGACTTGAAATCCTACATGAATCAACATGCTAACAATATTAATTCAACAGTAATTAAGAACACATGATTGAATCTCAATGAAACTAAAGAATAAATTAAATAACATAAGATAACTACAAGGTCTATCCCAAGGTTCATCTAATCTAACTACAAACAAAGGTTCAGTTCATAATCATATAATACATAACATCAAAACTAAAGAAAAAATAAAAAATTAAAAATATGATGAAATCCCTGTTAATCTTTATGAAATCCACTTTATATTGATAGAAATCACATTGACTATGTTTACTTTCTTATTATTTGTTTTCTCTATTATTTTAAGCCACTAATTTTTATCTTCGTCTTAACCTTTTATAGCTTAAAAATTAGGGTTTCTAAATTGTATAAGATCATCTATATGGTCGTGTGTATGACCATTTCTCTCAAACTCACTTTAATTCTTCAAAAATTAGCATAAAAACATAATTCTAGAAAGCAACAGAGTTTTGGACACAATCGTATTCACCTCCATATGGTTGTGCCCTTTAAGGATGTCAATCCTTCAAATTTTTGCTTCAATTACATCCAATTTCCACTATTTTTGACTCATGAAGGCAATCAAAACCTAAAAAAATAATATGAACAAATTAAGTATCAAAAATAATTAAAAAACTCTTAAATAAAGCAACAAAATGTAGTAGAAATAGGATTAGAAATATGGTCTACTAAGCATTTATCAATTTACTCAACTTCAATCTCCACTCTCTAGCTACAATTGATAATTTATCTTTGACTTTTTGTATCTTTTTTTATTTGGATAATATTGGCATTATGATAATTTTTTATTTTATAATAAAATAATTTTCTTAACATTATTGTAATTTTTATTACATAGACAGACTTATGAACTGATATTTTTCATGTTTTATAGGAATCAAACACAATTTTATTGTTTGACTTAGATAAGAAAATAATGAATAGTAAAGAAAAAAGTTAATAATTTAAAGTGAAATTAATTTAAAATGTCAAACAAATTGATTTTAATTATTTTTTTCAAAAGCAAGACATTGGACTTAATTATATAAATTTAATTAAAAATATGGATTCTTTATTAGGTTGAGATAATTTGACCAAAAAATAAGTAATTTAGAACATTCAACTTCAAGATTATGTCTTAAACTTGAACTTAAGGCCTAATATATTAGATTTTATTAGAAAATTAAAAAGATACAAAATATATTTCTATATAAAATAACATATACTAAATTTTTAGTGAAAATGAGTTTTTAGATAACAAAGCTTATTATAAAATTTTTTAAAATATATTTTTATTTAAAATTTTTATTTTAATTGAAAAAGGGCCTAACCTTAGCTCGATCAAATTTTAGGTTATAGAGGCTCAATCAAGCTCAGGGTCGAATCTTATATCTAAAGCTCAGTCCCCACTACGATTACCAGTTTGTGTCTGCATCAATAACAAAAGTTAATTATGTGGCAACTACACAAGCTGGGAAAGAAGTAAGATGGTTAAAATTGGTGTTGGAAGAACTTGAGCACAAATAATAAAATGTTTTGTTATTTGTGACAATCAAATTGCCTTTCATCTAGCAATGAATCCATTAGTTCACTAAAAAGTCAAGCAAATATGAGTTCAATTTTACTTTGTTCAAAAGAAAGTAGAGGAATAAATTGTGGATATGCAAAAAGTTCATATCAACGACAATAATGAATTTAATGATAAAAGCATTCAACAATGATAGGTTTGTTTGGCTTGCTTGGTAAAGATATAAATAACATGACATTGACATGATGGTGTAAAGATTGGTTGAATTTCTATCAAATCTTTAAGTGAGAAATTGATATATATTATTTAAATGGAATAATCTAGAATTTGCTCACAATATTTAGATATTATTAACATTAGAAAATTTTGAGTATTTATAAATATCTAGATAAAGATAAACAATTTATGGTATATTGTAAAATTAGAATATGTGGTAATTATAATCAGTTCAGATGTATTGTTATAATTATTTTTTTTTATCATAAGAGAGATATACGAAATCTTAATTTATTAGTCGGAGAAACACCCCTGAAATATCTTCTAGTAGGATAAATAGACAACCTACAAGTGAGTTTTGGAATAGATGGACGTCAAGTTCAAGAGAATTGGCGTAGATAGCTAGCCAATCCGCATCTCGAATAGCCTCACAGTATACATGTCGAGCTTTCATGTATTAAGAAACAAGTTCAAGTATGAAGAATGTAACTCGCGAGAACTCTAATTTTACAAGTTCTAAACGATCTAAATCAATATTTGTAACTTAGAAAGTGTTTGTATTATAACTCTTCTTTTCATTCGTAATAACATTTTTATGTGCTTTATCTCTTTCAAATTGAATTACCATCTTGCTATATTTAATTATCTAATCATTGCAACGCTCGTATGAATAAGAATAATGAGAGATAAACTAGTAGACGGGAATTGGATAATGGAAACAAAACAAGGTGGCAGTCGTATGTCATTGGAGAATGAAAGCTGATAAGTTCATGGCAAAGGACCATGCATCACAATATTAGTGCCCTGCTTCAATTTACAAGTAAGGTTAAAAACATGGTGATTTATATAAAAATGATGAAAGAAATAAAACAATATTTGTGATTACTTAGCTTCCCTCGATGATACACCAACCAACCAATTATAGTTACAGCATTAGCCTCCTTTTTTGTTAGCTTTACAAATACGATTGACTGTTAACAGAGCCAAGACGATATACTTTCCCATATTTTTTCTTGTTCCTACCTCTACCACAAGTAATTGAAATTTCGCACCCGAAAGCATTACCGAAGCACGAAAACAGGCCTCCACCGTCTGACTTCCGCCTCTGCTGGCTCCGCCTGTTCGACCTCGATTGCTCCTGACTATTATCCCTATCGTAAACTGAGGGAAGCTCAGCTCTCCATCTCTCTAGTTTCGTCCTTAATCCTTCCACACTATCATTTTCTGTCCAGTCGTCAAGTATTGAGCTCCCTGCACCCTCTGCGTTGTTTGCAGCTGTGTTTCCTGGTGTTTTTATCAACCCTTTCGCAATTGCTGCTGCCACCACCGAAGCTGAAGGCCCCACGTCGGAGCAAAGAGATCCATTGACCATGCTGCCATTGCCATTCCCTCCATTTCCAATATTCTTCTCTTTGTGATGGGATTTCAATGCAGAACTGATCAACGACCCGCCACCAAGAACTGAAGACCCTGCCCCACCACGACTCTTCACGCCAAAGTCGTCAGTTTGTGTGGTGATTTCAGATCTGTCACTCTTGGACCGACGCAACTGCGCTGTCTTCTCCTCTATGCTCTGTTTGTTATTCGTTTTCGCATCTATAAGCTCATTGAATCCTATTGCAGACGCGCTAAGTTCTGTTAACAGAGGCATGCTACGCATTGTGTTGTCCAGAATCTGCACGCCCATGTTTAGGATACCTTGAGGCCTGCCTGATGGTCGACGAACCTGAAGCGCAACAAAGTGCATCTTGGAGTTGTTGTTATGAGAAGGAAACAAATTGCTGATAAGAACCCGGACAGAACCTATCTGAACATCACGCAACCAAGCTGCCGCGAAGATTTCAATCATGATGGCAGACGTTTCGGCGTTCAAGAATGTGTCGTCAACACGAAACACGAACTTTTCATTCCATTGTGGGTTGATGTGGCCATGTTGATCCACCTTAGTTGTCAGCTTTCGTTCTTGATGGACCCAAACAACAGCATAGGTGCGCATGGACTTGGACACCGGAGCCAGGTCCTGAGCAGATATGACATTGATTTCTAAAAGTTGGAAAGGATGACCATTGTAAGGCATAGTTGTTGGTACGGCACGGCAGTGATATGAAAACGTTGTATATTCAGAGCCTTTCTTTTTTCCTGGATCACTGCCAGATCCCAGAGGCTAACGCAAATTGGAAAATGGCATGCAAGGGCTTCTGCTAGGTTTTGATGTTTATATGTGATTTGAATTTGGATGTAGAGTTTTTGCGGTTTTGGCTCCTCTCCAATGAATCCTGATAAATTAAGCCAAACCGGTTATAATCTGCAAGGTTTCTGCCAACATCATGTTTCGGTGGTTCTTTTCTTTCTGTTTATTGTTACAAATGCATCCGCAGTTTATTTTTAGCAAAGCCCCTTTAAATTAACATGAAAAACTGACTTGTCTTATTGCATTATACGTATTAACTGGAATTAATCTATGATATGGAGAGTAACTAAAAATAAGCAAATGAAGTTGAGACTATCATTTTGATGTGTCATTCCGGAAAATCTAGGCGGAATTCAGTTTATCAGTTTTTACCACTTTGTATGCCAGCAAATATTTCAGAACATCCTTTAACAGATTATCAGCTTCATTTGATCCTTCGTAAGTCGTGATTATGTACATTTCAAGCAATGGCCACTAAAGACTGAAATGCTTAATCAACCAAACAAAAAAAAAAAGAATTAACTGCATTTCATGGACTTCTCATGCAGTCTGATATGTGAGATAAGATTCTTTGTCTAATATTACTCTTTTTTATTCTGTTTCATTAAATCTTAGTCATTTATTTTACGGGACCTATGCAGGACTCACATAAATAAATGACTGAGATTCATTGAACACAACAAAATACCATAATATTAGACAGGAGATTTGGACTCCTGATCTGTAGGATCCTGTCGCTCCGCAGTCGCATTTAAGCTGAAGTTATGCGTGGTCCAACATCATTGCATCTGGGAAGACTCCACAGATAAAAACTTGATGTATCCTTGCCAGCATATGTTTTCAAAACACGGCAGATTAGGAACTTGTTTGAAGCATAATTTGGCATGTTTTAGTCTTTTCTCTATAATAAAATTAGACCCAGGCTTCGGATGGCCCTTTACTTAAGCGCCACTGTACCAACTCTTCTTCCATTTCTGTTGTTCTCTTTTTGTTGCATCCCCCTCGGAAGTTTTATGCTCGTAATCTTCTTTGATTTCTTGATCCGGATAAGGGCACAGGTTTGGGTAAGAGTTCATGACTCTCCAATGATAGGGCTCCAATAGTTAGCGCTTTAAGTAGGATATCGTGTCCAAGATTGTAGGAGATGAAACCCTTCTTTTCATACTCCTTGAGTAAAAGAGAAACTATAGTATATCCTGTCATCAAAATAATGCAAACAGGAGCAGAAAAAATGACAACTTTTCTTGGTGGGATTCTTCTTAAACAAATGATTGACTTTTTTTATTTATTAAACGATGGATTAAACAAGGACTAGAGCATGTATACATCAATAACTCAATCTTTTTTTTTATATTTTTGTTCGCAAAAACGCTAAGAAAGTCATGGGGCATCAGACATATAGGTAGAAAAATAACATGGCTTGAAATTTAATAAAAGAAATCAAAATGTTGTTTTTATTATGGTTACTTGAATATTGAAGCACTAATGGATTTAGCTACCTAGTTAGTGCAATATGAAAACTCATATATATAAATGAAACAATAGCATCTTTAAGAGACCAAGATATGCTTGAAGTCCATATACAAAATGAACTTTTGGAAGTTGTTAAGGTGAGCAAAATGGATGATAAAGACAATATAATCTTTTTAATAATCAATATCTCTAATCATGGATATGTTGAACTTGTCCAAATTCTATACAAATAATGTTGAATCGGTTAGGAGAAAAGTTCAAAAGGATTAAGATACTGTCGCTCCTAGTTTTGAACCTCGAAACATATGGCCTAGTCGACTTCTGAGATAGTTGATAGTGAAAAACTAAAAATATTAATTATTTTGCAAACTTTTCACAAATTTTTTTGGCATCAACAAAATAAAAACAAGTAAAACTGAAATAATAAAAATATTAAAAATTTGATAATGCAGTTCAGCACACATTGTCTACATCTGCGGGGTCCTCACGCAGTTAATAACTTTCACTGAAGTACAATAGATTTATCCAAAGTTTTACTAAGCTGACACTACTGAACCCTTGACATTATCTCTCAACTTCACTATCCGTGAAAAAATTTCACATCCAATAACACAATCGACTTATGTTAACCTCATTAGAGGATTTTTCTAAACAACTTTTACTCAAAACAATAATAAATAAACATAGCTCAAGTATTTAAACAACTTAAAATTGAACAAC
>JANITW010000234.1:27477578-27488507 GCA_027564335.1 Erythroxylum williamsii | reverse complement strand
CAATGTTCCTTAACTTTAACCTAGTCTTTTGACATGAAGGTAAACACCTTGTTATGAATGTCCCCCATTTACTCAACCAGGCCATATTTTATTAATTAGCTTGGTTGGAATGTCATTTTAACCTTTTAACATGAAGGCAAACATTTTTTGTGAATGCCCATGGTTACTAAGATATATCAGCTTCTCAACTGGTTACCAGCTCTATTCATAATCCAATATTTGTTTTAAAAGGGCCAGCAGAATAATTATATATTTAACACACTTTTTTTATTTCACATAACTTACCTCATTTCTTTTATCGTCAATCTTGCTCATAAAAGGTTACTAATGATGCTAACTTATTCAATTGACTATACTTATAAATGTATACAGATAAATTTCCTAAGGTGAAAAAAATGAATGTCATATCCTAATTAACATGCATATTCAACCAAAGGTACTTAAAATGTAAAATTCACAAATATGTCTTTACAAATTAAATGAGTATGTTCAAAGCTAAATTAATTCTATCAAATTATTGCCATTGGCATATTCACACAATTCACGCATATGTAACATATGTTCACACAATGTCAACCTAGTCAAAAACTAAGACAATATGATACGTAAGAATTCACACAAATGATATGTTAATGCACAACCCTCCCCATAATTAGACAATACATTGTCCTTAAAATGAGAAAAAACAAACAACACATGTATAAAAATAAAAATGACAAGGCATAACATAAAGAAAAGGGTAAGAGCTTGAAACTTATTAAGGAGATTGAGGTGGTGATGGTGTTGGAGATGGAATTTGAACACCTTGAGTAGCAAAGTATTTGTAAATCTTCTTGATGTAACGTTACTGTCATCGTTGTTATTGCGCCATCTCCTTCAAAATTTTATAGGTTTTAGAAACCAAGTTAAGGACCTTTTCCCAGCCTTCCTCTTCATCATCCTCTATCTCTTCGCTAGTTATGTCTTCATTTTGCTGATGTGGTAGTGTAGAGCTCGAACTAGCCTATCCTATCATATGTTTTACATAAGTTTCGGAGCTAACATCTCAGAGGCTTATATGATCGATTGCCAAGATTTTTGGCTCACCTTAAGTGTGTATGATTCAATAACTCAGGAAAAATAATTGTTAGTCCTCAATATTAACACTATAGTGCACAACAAGTGTGACGATAATATAACCCATTCCAAGACAACTACTTTTCTTTTTAAGAGCAGTAACTATCGATTAAAAAATGTGGGTGATTGTGTAAACTTTCACATTGTTATCTATGCATTACAAAATGAATAATTCATTAACAGAACATTTATTACTTCATGATATATCAAAAACAATTTGGCACATAAATTTATGTAGTAACAAATGCTGAGGAGTAAGGGTGAAATTATTATATGCATTTCGAACATTAAAGCTGTCTAAACTTGTTAAAATTTTCCAATATCGCTTGACATGAAAATCTTCATGCTTTTCAATTATGTTTGAATGAGGAAATCTACCAATTTCAACAAAAATCATAATTTAAATGATAAGGTTGAACTCTCAAATGAAACCACAATTCAATCAAATCCCATAATGCAAATTGAAGAGTAGTATAAAATTCAAAGGTTAATTCTTTATACACAATGTAGTCAAAAGTAAGAAATTTGTCCCAATGAATGTTACTACTCAAAGTCTCAACTTTGTCTTTCAACCTTAGATAGTCTAAAATATCAAAATCAAAATACCTAGGAGTAGTAATAACCCTAGAGAGAAGAGTTTTGAATTGGATACCTTCGTCTTCCATGTAAATCGTAAACAGAGCTCCAAAGTCTACAACCCTATTTTGTGCCCTATTTCCCACTACTGGTACTTTTCCTTTTGATTGTTAGCATTTAACAATTTTCTTAATTCTTGGCCCTATTATTAAGTAGCGCCCTACAAATAGATCAAAAAATAATAAAATACACAAAAACACCCAAAAATGTAAATGGAGAAAATAAGCACAAAATTATGTTAAAAAAACACTTTAAAAACATAAGATTTGTGTGAAACTAACAAAATGTATCAAGGAGGGAGTAAAATCTAATTGAAAGATGCAATAACTAGTAAGAAATCTAAAGAAAGTGAAGAGAGAAGTGAGAGAAATTTTTAGTGGAGGCTAAGGTTTAGATAGAGAAAGTATATGTCAAATGCAAGAAAATATGAAAATATAGGGTTAGGGTTGAAGAAGGAGGGGTAACATTGGGGTTTTTGATGAAAATAACATTTATTCACTTGTTATGCATCAAGTCACAATCGTCATGGTGAATTGTCTCACCCTTTTCTCATTTTGTCATTTCTTCCTTATGTATCCTCTGAGCTTGCTTCCTTAACTCATATTAACTTTAAAAAAAAGAATTTTAGCCATCCAAACCACTCCTTAAATATTGAAATTAAAACCCTAATATTAGAATTCAAAACATATCTATTTGCTAAATTTTGCAAAGTTATAGTCGTTAGCTTGACCATTCATCATCCGAGATGTTTTCAATCATTGGAAAGGAAAGAAATTACTTCCCTTTCTTGAAGAACACTCCTCTGAGATACAATTTGCATCTATGTCCATTCACTTTGAAGGTTTCCTTATTTGGATTATCTAATTCAAGAGCTCTATGTACGAATATGAGGGATACTTTGAAAGGCCCACTCCAACTTAATTTGAGCTTTTTAATAAACAACTTCAATCTCGACTTGTATAATAAAACCACATCTTCCACTTTGAACTCTTTCTTCTTAATATGATAATCATGTCCACTCTTTAGATTTTCCTTGTATAACTTGGCATTCTTATATGCATCAAGGAAAATTCATTAATTTCATTCAATTGTAGGAGTCTTCATTCACCATCTTGCTTCTAATCAAATTTTATAGCCTTTGTCACCTAGTACGTTATATGCTCAAGTTCCATAGGTAATTGACAAGCTTTACCATACACAAACATAAAAGGGAGTCGTCCCGACCTGGGTTTTAAAGGCAGTTCAATAAGCCCATAAGTCACCATCCAACGTTAATGCCCAATCCTTCCTTAAACCATTTATTGCCTTCTCCAGTATTCATTTAAGTTTACAGTTGACAACTTCCATTTCCTACTTGCTTATGGGTGGTACGGAGTGGTGACACAATGGTGAACTCCATATCTTTTTAAAAGAGCATCAAAAGATGTATTACAAAAATGTGCTCCTCTATCACTTATTATCGTTCTCGACACTCCAAATTGGTTGAATAGTCATTTAATGAATTTTTGCATTACCTTGCCATCATTAATCGAAGTTGTCATAGCTTTAACCCATCATGATACATAGACTACTCCTACTAAAATGTACATTTTCGCCATGTAAGATGGGAAAGGCCCCATGAATTCAAGTCCCACATTGAAAACTTCAACTTCTAAAATGTTAGATAAGGGCATCTCATCTCTTTTTAAGACGTTCCCCACTTTTTAACATCCGTTACAATGTGCCATCAATTCTCAAGCATCTTTAAATAGATGCAACCAATAATCCACATTTCTGTACTCTCGTCACCATCTTGCTTGCTCCATAATGCCTAACATATATAGTTTATGACATTGCATCAATATATTTGACATATTGCATCAATATATTTAACATCTCCTCCTCCAAAACTTACTTTCTTGTTAGTCTATCAGCATATGTCCCATACAAGATCGGGCCATCCCATAAATAACGGGTATACTCAGAGAAGATTTTTTTTTTGTTGATATGATAAATTCGAAGGAAGATTCAAAGGAAGTTTACCATTAGCAACAAAATTTGTTATATCTGTGAACCACGGTGCCATAATGTGGTCAAGTAACATCAAGGATTCATCAAGGAATCGCCTAGTAATATAGTCACATTGTTCAATTTACCCTCCTTTCAATTGGGATAAGTGGTTTGCTACCAAATTTTCTGTTTCCTTCTTATCTCTTAACTCGATGTCAAATTCTTGTAATAGTAGTAGCCATCGAATAAGGATCAGTTTTACATCCTTCTTAGCAAAAAGATATTTAAATGCAATGTGATCTGTAAAAATGATCACCTTAAAGCCTAAGAGGTATGACCAAAACTTTTCGCATGCATGCATCATCGCTAGTAACTCCTTCTCAATGGTGGTGTAATAAAGTTAGGGCCTAATTAATGTCTTACTTGTGTAGTATACCACATGCTACTTTGTATCCTTCCTTTGGCCTATACATAACCCATAGCTTGGTCACTAACATCTCACATGACTTCAAATGGCAATGACTAATATGATGACGTTAAGATTGGTGCTAATACTAATGCCTCCTTTAGTTGATTAAACATAGGTAAGCAGTTACCGTAGAAATAAAAAGGCACTTCCTTTACTGATAAGTTTTTCAGAGGTCTAGCAATTGATGAGAAGTCCTTAACAAAATGATAGTAAAATTCTGTATGACCTAGGAATGCTCACATGCCCTTAACATTAATAGGTGGTGAAAGCTTCCATATGACCTCTGTCATTGCTACGTCCACTTTGATCACTTGGCACGATATTTTATGTCCTAACATGATCCCTTCGTGCAGCATGGCATTTCTCCCAATTTAACACTAACTGTGATTCTTTACATCTTTAGAGTACTCTGTCCAAATTAGTTAGACATTGCTTAAAATGGTCTCCAAAGACTAAAAAATAATCCATAAACACCTCCATAATGTTCTCAATCATATCCACAAAGATAGATATCATGCATCTTTAAAATGTAGCTAGAGCATTGCACAACCCGAAAGGTATATGTCTATGTGCAAATGTCCCACAAGGACACATAAATTTGGTCTTTTCCTAGTCCTTTGGATAGATAAAAATCTCATTGTATTTCGAGTAACCATCTAAGAAGCAATAGAATGAATAACCAGGCACTCTTTCTATCATTTGATCCACAAATGGAAGAGGAAAATGATCCTTTTTAGTCACTTTATTGAATTTGCAATAGTCAATGCAAACTCTCCATCCTACGACGGTTCTT
Organism: Erythroxylum williamsii; assembly: GCA_027564335.1. Taxonomy (NCBI): domain Eukaryota; kingdom Viridiplantae; phylum Streptophyta; class Magnoliopsida; order Malpighiales; family Erythroxylaceae; genus Erythroxylum; species Erythroxylum williamsii. The sequence goes on along the minus strand of JANITW010000234.1, from coordinate 27,483,504 downwards.
ATGGAAATCAAATATCCACTTTCACTGTCCATTATGGTCATTTTGTCCTTCTTTGGTAAGCATTATACTAGGCTAACTGATTCACTATCAGATGTCAGGTATATAATACTCGCATCTAAAAACTTAACCAATTCCTTCATATGAGGGTTTAAACTTCATTGATGTTCCCTCACCGTTATGCTTCCTTCTTTAAAGTTTATTCTATGCATAACAACATTTGGGCTTATAACTCGAATGTCAGATATCGGCCATACCATGACCTTCATCTGCTTCTTTATGATCACTGCCACCTACTCTCTTGTTCCCTATCTAGCTGATTGGAAATGATGATCGGTAAAGTTTGCCCTTCACCTAGAAAGGTATATATAACATGTATGGGTAAAGGCATAAGCTCTAAAGTTAGTGGCTTCTCTATGGAGGATGGTATGGGTGCTTCTATCCTTAGTAATATATCCTAATGTATTTGAGCACCTGAATCATCCATCTTAGCTTCTTCCTCAAACTTAGCTTTATTTGCCTTTTCAACTTCATCGTCCATTCAGTTTCTTATATTTTAATTTCTTCAAAGCAACTCTTTTCGTGCTATATAATGCATTTATCCATAATATCGATCTTTATGAAAGGGCTACTTTCTTTCAGACTTTTCAATGCTTTGTTCATATTGAAATCCACTTGATTCTCATCAATTCAAAGCATTAGTTTACCTTCATAAACTTCTATTAATGCTCTTCTACTGTTCATGAAAGGTCGTCCAAAACTTAGTGGACTTCTTATCCTTTTTAAAATCTAAGACTACAAAGTCTACAGGGATAATGAACTTGTCCACTTGCATTAAGACATCTTCCACCACCCTCAATGATCTCTCAATTGATTTATCCGCTAACTAAATCAGCATTGAAATTGGCTTCACCTTGTTGATCCCTAATTTCCTAAATATCGATAAAGACATGAGATTTACACTTACGCCTAAGTTATATAAGCACTTTGGAAATTTGAATTCACCAACCACACAGGGTATTGTGAAGCTACCTAGATCCTTCAGCTTAGAAGGCGTATGATTTGTGATTATGGAGTTTAAACTTCAAATTAATGCTACCGTTTGGTTATCTTCTCAAGTCCACTTTTTTGATAATATGTCCTTCAAGAACTTCATGTACATGGGCATGTGTTCCAATGCCTCCGCAAAAGATAGTTTAATTTGTAAAGTCTTTGACTTCTCCACAAACTCTACAAATTATGCATCCAGTTTGCTCTTTTGTAAATATTGATGGAGTGGAGTCTTGGGTGGATATGGTGGAGAGGCTTCATAAGGAAGGTACTCACTCTTCCCTTCATCCTTCTTCTTTATTTCTTAATCCTCTATTGGGTGGTTCGCAATTTGTTTCTATGCAAGATGCTCAAGTTCTTTCCCATTTCTAAGTGTGATTGCCTTGAGTTGCTCCCTTAGGTTTGCTTTGCTCTACAGACTCGCCACACTTCTTATAGAAAATACATTTACCAATTGGTCATTTGAACTTATAATTTATGAATGGAAGAGGCATGATTTTTAGTTACTTGTTTAAACTTCCCTTTCATACTTATGAGTCTATCTATAATCTTGTCCAATTTTGAGTCACTGGCATTAGACTTCTCTTGTTGAAATCTAGGTGAACCTTGATTTTGCATTTGGTTACAAAATTCGCATCTATGTTGAATTGCTTTAATTGGAGTAAATGAAGAGGCTTTTAAGTCGTTAAGTTATCTTGTTAAATTTTCAATCTTAGCCTATATTTTTGTCACCAAATCAATAATAATGACTCCTTTTTAATCGCAGAGGGTTAATTATTGGCTACTTCGATCTAACTTCTAGAGACAGTTATTATTCACCATCTCTTCGAACAAAAGCCTCCATTTCCTCAACTGTCATCCTCATCAAATATCGTCTATAAGCTACATCTATGGTGCCCCTTATAGGTAGATTAACTCCACTATATAAGGTTTTCAATAGGAATTGATTGGATAGCTTATGGTGAGGACATCTCCTATGTAAATCCTTGTAACATTCCTACACTTCATACAATGACTCCTTGACATTCTGTTGAAATTTTGTAATCTGATTTATTAACCTCGTCATCTTCGTCAGAGGGAAGTACTTGTTTAAATGTGCACATACTAGTTGCTCCCATATCATGATGTTTATCAGGTTTAAGGAGTGATACTATGCTTTGGCTCTATCCCTTAGTATGAAGGGAAAAAGCATCATCCTAACGACATTTTTTGACATTCCATTATATCATAAGGTATCACATATTTCAAGAAAATTCAACAAATATGCATCAGGATCCTCATTAGCTAACCAATAAAAATAATATTGTCTGTAACATATTCAGTAATAGTTTGATCTCAAATGATATTGCTTGCACCAATGGACGAGTGATGCCTTAATGTGCAACGTTAAACCCTAATTTCATTAAATCCATTATGATTTGCTGCTGGTCTCCTTGATTATACTCTTCTGTCATCGTCCTTTCGGTCTCTTCTTGATATCTCGATCTTCGAATTTCTTGTTCTTATCTTGTGATGTCAAAAGTTAGAGTATCTCCGATCTTGTTTGAACTTCGAGTGATTCTTATGTTCATGCAGTATCAAAGACAGAAGAACGACAAAAAATTCCTTAGATCAAAGGAATTCAAAAATTCTTAAACTAATTCCTAAGTAACAGTGCCAAAAAAATTTTGAGCAAGTTTTATATCTAACAAAACTCTTAATACCTGTAAGTATACGGTCATATCTTGTAGTATCAAAAGGTATTAATCCCATAAGGAAATAGATAAAACTGGTTGAACCTAACTTTGTCTAAGGTATTAAAATATAATTTGAGTGAAATAATGATAGAAATTAAAATAATTAAATAAAATCACTCAAATAAATAAATAAAATTGAGCTACCAAATTGAATTAAGGTTTATCAAGAATAAATTCTTAGCATTTATTCTTCCATGATTTTTCCCCTTAACTATTATTGATCCAATTATGTGCTGACCTTAGATTTCTTAAGGGATTGATTTCTCTCTCTCAAGACCTAATCAATTAATCATAATTGATGAACCCTAATTGAATCCAAAATTCCAAATTTTGTAACCTCTTAATTCATAAAACTTCCTAACATTTTCAATTAGATCTAAAGTTATCTATTAGATAATTAAGTTCTCACTAAAGATCTCTCTTCGAATGATCATTGATTTGATAATTGCATGACTTTTTTAATCACCAACTCTCATTGCAAAACCTATTTTGATTGCTTTTGACTCAGTCTCTTGATTTATTGTCAAAGTATGAAATGCACAATTATCACATCACCAAATTTTTGTATTGAATCAATAAAGATGTCACAAAATAACTTCTAAATAAACCCTCATCTAGAAATTAGAAACTTACAAATGTAATAGACATATGAGAATTCATTTTACACGCCAATTTTAATGAAAATAACATAAGGAAAAGAATAAAATCTTAGTTTAGAGCTTGATTTGAAAAACTGAAATTTTGGATGTTCTTCTTGATCTCCCTTGTTTGATTCACTTCTGTAAGATGGTTGTTGTACATTTTAGGTTTCTTTTTGTTCTTCATACATGTCTTAGGGTTTTATGGGTGTAATTAGGGTTTTCCCCCTTTGATCAGATCCAAAAATGCCCCTAACCCTAAAATAGATGGAAAAAGTTGTGCCTAGGAAGCCTCTAAGTCATGACTTTGGAAGATTTGTTTCTACCACGATTATGACATGGAATTCATAATCATGACCCTACCCATGCAACTCCATACACTTCCAACATCTTTTTTTGTTAATTATATAATCTTTGACACTAACAATTACATCAAACACCTCAAGAAACATAAAATTAAGATTGAAAACATGTCTAAATCGTATAAACACTTATACAATAAGAAAATACTCTTATGAACACAATTCTAAGCTCAAATATGCAACAATTATCTGATAAACACCTATAAACACACTCAAACACCTATCAAAACATAGTATAAACTATAACTATCAATAACAATTAGCAAATTGTTTCATATGTTTTTGTGTTCGATGTAAATGAAAACATAGAATATTAATCATAGCTTTCTTATCTAATAAGAATTGATTACCTGATAAAATAGAATAGTCATTTGCTAAATATGGAGTAATACATAGGAGATGGAAAACTATAGACAACTTGGAAAGGAGTGACATTTATAGTGGAATGAAAAATGGTGTTGTACCACTGTTTTACTAAGGATAACCATCTACTCCAATTTTGGACAATTTGACCACATACAGTGAAGATATCTTTAAAGTGTGTAATTAAGAACCTCTATTTAGCCATCTGATTGAGGACGGTAATTAGTGGAAAACTGCAACTTAAATTCTTGGAGAAGAAAGAATTATTTCCCAAAAACACTCGTAAAGATCACATCTTTGTCACAAATAATCATTTGTAGCATAACATGCAACCTGAAAATATGATCCATAAAAATTTTAGCAACCTTTTTTGTAGTATAAGGACTGTGTAAGGGAAGAAAATGGGTGTATTTGATCATCCTATCAATAACTGAGAAAATTACCAAATGTCCCTCTGACAATGGCAAACCCTCCACAAAATATATGCTAATATCAGTCCATAAATGTTAAGGAATAGGTAAGGATAAAGCAAACTAGGTGAAGTACTAGTTTCATTTTTATTCCTCTAGCAAACTTCATATTTACACACAACCTCCCTAACATCTCTTTGTAACTTTCACCAGAAACAATTTACACTCAACCTCTTATATGTTCCCGGCCAACCAGAATGTCTCCTATGAGTAGTTGCATGTGATAATTCAATTAATTTGAGACAAAAAGGTGATAAGTTTCCAACTACTGAATGATCTTTCTAATTGTAAAACATGATTGGACTATGTATAAATCGTTCCTTTATACTCACCCTAAAGGATACACTATATTAATTTCTGAAGAGATATATCCCGTTGCCAACTATCCTTTATTTCTAAAAGTAACCCTATGTTTATCTGCAAAATAGTTAAGGTGAATAGCTCAGAACTACTCACCCTTGATAGGGAATATGTAGTAGATTTGTCTATCCCCTTCTTATATTTAATAGAAAAATCAAAACCCAAGAAGCCAATTCTATTGAAAAGGAGTTGTAATTTTCTAATCCATCAAGTATTTCAAACTTTGATGATCTATTTAAACAATGCAATGTCTTCCAGTTAAGTAATGAGATCATTGTCTAACCACTATTACTAAGGCTAAAAATTCCTTTTCGTAAACAGATAGGTATTTGTATTTGTAAGATAACATTTTACTAACAAATACTAAAAGTAATTTTTCTTACATAAGCACTGCACTTATACCCTCTTCACTCACATCAGCTTCTACCACAAATTCTTTAATAAAATAGGGAAGAGTTATTACAAGAGCTGTTTTTAAAGCATGCTTAAAATATGATAATGAAATTGATGCCTCTTTTGTTCATTGAAATGAATCGTTCTTCAAAAAATTAGATAGAGGTTTGCTCATCTATCCCTAAACTCTAATAAATCTTCTGCAATAATCGCCTAGGCCTAAGAATCCTCTGAGATGTTTAACATTTTGCAGTTATGGCTAAGCAGACACTACATGAATCTTCTATGGATCTATTAATACTCCATTGCCACTTATGACATGTACAAAGTATTCCACTTGAGGGAATCCAAAAGAACACTTAGACATTTTTATGTGCAATTATTGTTCTTTTAAAATCTCTAATACTAAATGTAGATGCTTCAAATGCAATTCAAAGGATCAACTATATATGAAAATATCATCAAAAAAACACCAACACGAAGTGTAGCATCCCACTCCCACGAGACCCGAACCCGACATCGACGGTGATATCCGAGCCCGTGACCCGCGAGGGTGG